>OY978525.1:42323553-42416053 GCA_963854835.1 Megamerina dolium
TTTATGAAAACCATGATGCAACAGCAGCAACAACAGTTACAACAAAATGCCTCTCGCATTGACTCCAAGCTTCAAGAGCATTCGGCTGAATTGCGTATGAAAATTCAAGAAGGTTCGTCCCGCCAAGAAAACATTATGGGAGAATTCCAGAAAACAATTGACTACAAGTTTCAAGAACACTCGGCTCGCCAAGAGGGCGTTATTAGTGAATTGCGTATGGAAATTCAAGAACATTCGGCTCGCCAAGAACACGTCATCGAAAATCTACAAAAAGGAATTGAACTTAGATTTCAGAAAATTTCCGGAGCTATTAATGACAAAGTCACAGAGCTGAAAGAACACGTGGATGAGTTGGATGATAAGCTGAAGGAACATGTCGACGACTGGGAAGATAAGTTCGAGAAATTACAGCACGAACTCAATCAACTAAAAATAAATGGACCAGCCACATCAGTGATTAGAGATTCAAGTACAATCAAATTAAAGACACCAACATTTGACGGAAGCACGCCATTCAATATCTTCAAGCTTCAATTCGAGACAACAGCTTCGAAGAATCAATGGGATGACAGCGACAAGACTGCTGCTTTAATAGTCGCATTAAAAGGTAATGCTTCCGAGGTGTTACAGATGGTTCCAGAGAAAGATCGTGGTAGCTATCAGTCACTGATGGACACACTTCAGCGGAAATATGGAAATGAATACAAGAGTCAATTACATCGAGTGGAATTGAGATCGCGAGTGCAACGGAGTAATGAGAGCCTTCAGGAATTCGCTTCTGATATTGAGCGCTTATGTCATCTAGCGTTCTCCGGTAATTCGGAAGAGTTCGTCGAAAAAATAAAAATAGAGGCATTCATAGATGGCATACGTGATGGAGAGACAAAGCGTGCAATAGTCATGTCACCAAGGCATACATATGCCGAAACAGTCAGTAGTGCATTGACGTTTGAAGCCGCCAGTTTGATGTGTCGACCAATGCCACGGGTACGACAATTAGAAACAGAAACAACAGATCTGGTTGAAGCAGTGCGTCAGGCAGTAAAATCAGTAGTTCAGCCTAAAGGAAGAACAACAGGTCGACGCGAAAACAAGTTTACTGGTAAGTGCTTCATTTGTGACAAACCAGGACACATGGCGCGTGACTGCCGTCTACGACGAAAGCGATCAATATCGAATTCTCCAGGAAGACAAAAGAAGGAGAATAAAGTGGATAGTGATCGCTCCACTAACACAAATCCATCGTTAAACTAAATCGAGTCAGTTCAGCGGGGCGTGAACTGACTCCAACAGTGGGTTGCCCCATCATTCACATTTCACAACTACAGCGTGTGCCAAGCAGCTTGACTATTGATGGAAAATTGGACAATATGGATTTCATGTTAACCCTGGACACTGGTGCATCACATTCGATAATCAAGAGCGATTTGGTAAAGAGGTTTGAGCCTTTAATGGGAATAAAATTGCGTACAGCAACGGGTGAGGATGCACAAATTCTGGGTAAGATAAAGAAACGAGTATCTATTGGAAATTACACGTGGGAACATGAATTCATTGTGGCTGACATCATCGATGACGTAATAATTGGTGTTTATTTTATGATTGACAACGGATTTACGTTAGAATTAAATCAACGGATACTACGTTATGCAAATGTCGAATTACCATTGAACATCGGTTACAAGCGGAGTGGAAACATTAAACGAGTACTGGCATGTCAACGCCAAGAGGTTCCAGCAAAATCAGAAGCGGTGATTTGGGCACAGATAAATGTGGATGATGGGACAGGCAAGTTGTGGTTGGTGGAAGCAGATAAAGAAATACAAAATAAAAACATCATACTTGGTAGGACGTTAGTAGAACCTAAAGAAAATGGAATAGTACCGGTGCGAATATTAAATCCAACTAATACATCTACAGTTGTGAAGAAAGGAATGGTGATTGGTCATTGCGAGGAAGTTACTGCCGTAGTAGACTGCGAAAATGGTTCGTCGATAAAAAGTGGAAGATCAAGAACTGTCAGAGCGGAAATAAAAGCACAGATGGAAGAATGGGCAGGTGTGCTTACCAGCCAGCAAAAAGAAAAGGCTTTACAACTATTGGAGAAGTACAGTTCAATCTTTTCTTCAAATGAAAAAACTGGAGGACGAACAACCATCGTGAAGCATCACATTGACACCGGTGATTCTAGACCAATTCGTCAAACACCACGACGAGTTCCATTGGTCAAAAGAGACGAAGCCATTAAGCTGATTACCGATATGCAGAAACAAGGTGTTATTGAACCATCAGCGAGTCCATGGAGTTCACCAGTTGTGCTGGTAAAGAAGAAGGATGGAAGTACTCGATTCTGTGTGGATTACAGAAAGCTAAATGATATTACGAAAAAGACAGCTATCCACTGCCAAGAATCGATGACACTCTGGACACACTATCTGGTGCGAAGTGGTTCTCAACTCTTGATTTGCAAAGTGGCTACTGGCAAGTGGAACTTGGTAAGGAAGACAAAGAGAAAACAGCTTTCAGTATTGGCGATGGTCTATGGCAATTTACAGTCATGCCATTTGGTTTATGCAATGCGCCAGCTACTTTCGAACGTTTGATGGAGCGTGTACTCAGAGGACTACACTGGAAAACGTGCTTGGTGTACCTCGATGACATTATTGTGATGGGAAAAGATTTTAACGACCACCTGGAATAGTTGAAAGAAGTATTTGAGCGTATACAATCAGCAGGGCTTTTACTGAATATGAAAAAGTGTTCACTCTTCAGGCAAGAAGTTAAATATCTTGGTCATAAAGTAACAACAGAAGGGGTACATACCGACGAGGAGAAAGTAGCAGCGGTTCAAGAATGGCGTATTCCGTCGAATCTACACGAGCTAAGAAGCTTCCTAGGCTTATGCACCTACTATAGACGATTTGTTCCTGGATTTGCAAACATCGCCAGCAGTCTGCATGAGTTGACAAGAAAGAACAAACCATTTGTGTGGGGCGAGGACCAACAGAAAGCATTCGAACAGCTGAAAGAAAAACTCTGTTCAGCACCAATATTAGCGTATCCAGTACCTGGTCAAAAGTTTGTGTTGGACACAGATGCGAGTGGCTATGGAATAGGTGGTGTGCTCTCTCAGATCATAGATGGGCAAGAAAAAGTAATAGCATACTACAGTAAAATCCTGTCGAAGCCAGAAAGAAATTACTGTGTCACACGAAGAGAGTTGCTCGCAATACTGGAATGTGTAAAGTATTTCCATAAATACTTGTACGCTCAGTCATTTCATCTACGAACTGACCACTCAGCGCTAAGTTGGTTATTGCAATTTAAAAACCCAGAAGGACAATTGGCGCGCTGGATTGAAAGGCTGCAGAGTTATGATTTTACCATCGAACATCGTCGTCCTTGCAAAATGGAATGTAAAATTGTTCTCGAGTGGAAAGCAAGGAGCACATTGTCGACATACGACTTACGAATATATTGCCGGAGGAGTCATGGACCACCGAACGAGTGCAAGAAGATCAGCGGAACGACCCAGATCTCGTAAAGATTATGGAATACAAGGAGCAGGGCATACGTCCAGATTGGCAAGAAATGGCTAATGAGAGTCCAATAGCAAAGGCATACTGGGCGCAGTGGCAAAGCCTGCACTTACGAGACTGATGTTTATTCCGAGCATGGGAAAGTGAGGATGGAAAAATCACTAATGATCTTCTAGTGGTACCCAAGGCGAGAATAAATGAAGTGATAGCTGAGTATCACAATGCCTCCAGTGGAGGGCATTTGGGAATCACCAAAACCGTCGAGAAAATAAAGAAACGATTTTATTGGGTTGGATGTCATGACCATGTCGCTGATTGGATTCGGAAGTGTAAGCAATGTGCAATGGCCAAAGGTCCCACTAGGAAAAGTCGAGGTAAGATGCACCAATACACCGTGGGTGCTCCATTCGAGCGAATTGCTATGGACATAGCTGGACCATTTCCAATAAGCAACGCAGGAAACAAGTATGTCCTGGTGGTTATAGATTACTTCAGTAAATGGCCTGAAGTATACCCCATTCCAAATCAAGAAGCTAGTACAGTTGCGGATGTATTCGTCAACCAATGGATTACTCGTTTTGGTGTACCGATGGAATTACACTCAGACCAAGGTCGAAATTTCGAATCAGTTGTATTCCAAGAGATATGCCGTATGCTGGGTATATACAAAACTCGTACAACACCTTTGCATCCACAATCTGATGGCATGGTAGAACGATTTAACCGTACCTTGGAGGAATATTTAAGAAAAGTCGTAGATAAATACCAAAGAGACTGGGATGTACATATACCAATGTTCCTCATGGCATATCGATGCGCACAACATGATACGACGGCTACTACACCGGCAATGGCAATTTTTGGAAACGAGTTAAGACTGCCAGCTGATTTAAAATTTGGAGTTGTAACACCAACGAGATCAACCGAAGGAAATTATACTAGCGAAAAGCGGGAACAGTTGGATGAAGTACATCAGTTCATCAGAGAGCGGTCGCAGATGATAAGCAATAAGATGAAGGCCAGGTATGACTTGAAAGCAAATTCAAAAGGGTTCTATGAAGGAGAGCTTGTAATGCTTCATAATCCACAACGAAATAAAGGCCTGTCCCCTAAACTACAGACTCATTGGGAAGGACCATATGAGATTATAGCAAAGATAAATGACGTAGTGTATCGTATTCAACGTGCCTGGAATAAAAGAGCAAAGTTTAAAGTAGTGCACTTGGAGCGACTTGCGCCATATCGAGGGGAAGTATAAAAACTTGTTCGGGACGAACAAGGTTAAGAGGAGGGCAGTGTAACGAGTATCGATAGTTGATTACTCATCACTATTGTGACTGACACTATTGGCAGCATCGAAACGAATGTCAACAAAAAGAAATGAGCGATAACCAGAACAAGCCAACGAGAAAGGAAGAGAAGAATCTCGATAAAGGAAGATTCTGGGGTGTTGCCAACAGAGTATAAATAGAGCCAGTGTTGAGAAGGAAAATCAATCTAATTCCGAACGTGATTGCGAAAACATTGATACAGAGGCAAAAGTTGCAAGTACATTAGAGTGTTATTGTAAATAGTTGATTATAAACAGAGTTGATTGTAAATAGTGTTTATTAAATAAATTGTTGCTGTATATAGTTGTATAAAATAAGTGTTGCAGTTATTATTAACAGAATCCAGTGATCGAACAAGGTAATTCAAATAGAATTAAACGTTCACAGAATAAAAACGTAACAATATATTGAGAATTAACTCATAGAGTTTATGCGGATTAGCTGCAGTTAATGCCCGAGTTAATTCGAATTAACTCGGTAATCCGGAATTAGGCTGCCGTCTGTCTAGGCTATAAAATATCTCGATGCGCAAGAACTTCCCATCAATATTCCAGAGTGTTGAATTTTTTTAATAAAACCAAAGGTCTCTTGAGGGGAAATTTCGTGTCCAACATGGAAAGAATGAAAGTAAGAAGTGGGCTGAATTACCTGCTGAGCTCAATTCCATGAATGGAGTGGAGAAAACCGGAGAGCAGTGGCTATCAGCTAGTTCGATTATTATAGTTTTATGTTTGATAATAGATATTGATGTTTTACCAAAGAATATCTAATTATATGTATTATAATTTACTTCCAATTTTTGAACTTTTCGTTAATTGCAATAATGTAACTTTATATAATATTGTAATAAGCGAAAAGCGAAAAATATAAACAAACAAAGAGTCCCGGCATCTTGGACTTGGAGTAAGGGACTTTTTCTATCTGGGAATCAGCATTAACAACACTAATGACGTCAGCCTTGAGATATTTCGAAGGATCACTCTTGCAAACAGGTGCTACTTTGGGCTAAATAAGCAATTGAGAAGTCGAGCCCTCTCTCGAAGAACGAAGACTACAATCTAAAAGTCTCTCATCATGCCTGTCCTAACATATGGCGCTGAAGCCTGGACAATTTCCACCTTTGCTCATCCGAGGAGTTTTCGATAGAAAAGTCCTACGTAAGATCTTTGGACCTATTTGCGTTGGTGGCGAGTACGGAATAAGGTACAACCATGAGCTGTACGAGATGTATGCCGATATTGACATAGTAAAGCGCATCAAAATCCAGCGGCTGCGCTGTCTAGGTCATGTCGAACGAATGGAAGAACACGCTCCAGCTAAGAAGGTGTTATATTCGGAGCCCGCAGAGGACGACGCAGAAGAGGAAGTCCTCACCTCTGGTGCAAAGACCAAGTACTGGAGAACCTGACGGCGCTTGGAATGTCTAATTGGCGTAAGCTAGCGAAGAACATAGATGGCTGGCGAAGCATGCTATATTCGGCCTAAATCGATATTCGGTTGTTATGGCCACATAAGTAAGTGAGTAAGCAAGTCACTTATTTTATTGCTATTGTAATATTAATCCATTGTCAAATGTATTTTGAAGTTAAAGTTTTTATTCTGATATGGCAATGCCGTGAAGTGTGTAGTAGCCAATTCATCCTTATATACAGGTAGAACAATTAGAAAATTGTTTGGTCTTAATGTGTCAAACTCGTATGGTTGTTGTTGAAGTGTACATAATTATTTTAAGATTGCACTGCCTGTATGGTTGTACCTTAGTGACTATTTTGTATAACGTATTTTACAAAGGGATTGACAATGTAAATATATAAAGGCCTGTGCGCAGTGAATTGGGTTTTATTTCGTTTGTGATCGGCGGTGAGTGCAGTAACTTTCTGTGTGGTGTGGACAGCGATGGCTGGCCACTGTAGGATACTCATTGTTTGCACTTCTGCGATCGCAGTGTGGCCGCTGCGAAAAAAGTTGGTGCTTTTACTCACCCCCGATTACTAATATATTTGCTTCATTTTATTGTACAAATATATGTAATTGCCTACATGAATAAATCTACTAAAATATAAAAAATAAAGTAAAACCGTGTATTTTATATACAAAAAAGTAGTGACTCTACAAAATGAAAAATATTTTGGTTAATCAAAACTCTGATTAATCGAATAATTTCAATGTTAGTAAATCATAATTTTGATTAAGCGAATTGATTAGTCGAATAGTTGGATTAATACAAGTTTTCGAACAAACAATTAATCGCACAAGTCTTATATAGAGTGCTTTTTACTGATGTTACCGCTTCAACATCTAAAAATTTGTGAGCATTGTGAACACTGTGGACATAGAAAATAGTTCGTTGTGACGATTTTTTCGGCGACACCCACAAAAGGTATGGCTCAAGTTCAAAGTTCTAAATTGAGGTCGAGATTACGTGATAGGAACGCAATATTATTCTTCAATATGGGTATCAAAACACAGGTAATTTTAATACCTTTTTATATGTATATAATATTTTGTATGAATTTTTAATTTTTTAATGTTATGGAGAAAAATATAAATTTTTTATAAAAATTTTGTAATAAATTTTACCGAAAAAATCCCGTTAATCTATATAAAATTATGTATTGTTTTAAACGTCATGGGATCACCTTTTCAATAGTATATAAAACATATTAAAAAAAAGTTGTACATATTTTTAATATATTTTTTATAATCATACCTTCGCTACAGTAAATAAATGCATAGAGAAAGTGTTGGGTAATACCCAATATAAAATTACGTTCTCTAGGCCTTTTGATGATGAATGTCATTACCAAGGTGATACACCAAGATAAGCTTTAATTTTAACTCGAGCTTTATCAGTGTGGACGAATAAATCCACCATGGATCAAATTTACACATTACGCCAAAAGTCCTACGCAAGATCTTTAGACGAGCTGTATGGCGATATTCACATCAAAATCACTTGACATCATGTTAAGCGAATGGAAGAACACGCTCCAGCTAAGTAGGTGTTATATTCGGAACCCGCTGGAGGACGACGTAGAAGAGGAAGACCTAACCTCCGGTGGAAAGACCAAGTGCTGGAGAACCTGACGTCTAACTGGTGCCAGCTAGTGAAGAGATGGCTGGCAAAGCATATTATTTTCGTCCTAAATCGATATTCGGTTGTTATGGCCAATAAGTAAGTATATACAAGTTCGAGCCGCCTGGTCACACATGAATGTTCTGTGTATGGGAGACAAAATCGAACATCAGAAAATTGAAGAGTATTTTTCTTCCCCAAAAAACGAGAGCAAAAGCAACAACAAACACGCAGGCGTAAGTTGATGAGTGTGTGTACCAATGCGATTGAAATCGAGGAAATACTTGATCGTCTTGGGTTGTGTTGGGGTGCTTCTTCTTGATTTTGGTGGCTTTTGGATGGCATGAAATCACAAAATCTTCAAAAAATGCCAAATAATCCAATCGCAAGTGCTGTGATGCCGATTGAGTGTAATTATCAATGAAAAATATATTATTCTGCTGAGCATACGTACATATACTTTTTACATAGGCAAATAGAGAAATTGAAATTGAGCAAGTTTGATTGTTTGTATATTGCAGATATGTATGTGCGTATGTACATATGTGGATAGAATAAAAATTGATTGCACATGCGTGTTGGATATTGATAAGGCATTTTTATTTCTCTGATAATGATATTATAATTTATAAATTTTTTCTAAATTTAAATTCTATTTTTTTTATAAAATTAGATGTTTTTAAAAAATTAAATGAAATAAATAAATTATGTCTAAATAATAAATATTACTTAAAGATTAGATATTAAATAATATTAAATAAATGACATAAATGAAGAAATATTATTGAATATGATGGAAGAATATCAAAATTCACAAATATAAACAATATAAAATCTGTACGCATGTACGCATGCTGTTGTATGTTATGTACAGTCCGCTTTCGTCTTCTTTCAATACCATGTCGCTTTCTACTTTTTGCGGTATGATCGAACCATTTGTTCGATCATACCGCTTCTATTCGTCTTCTATTTCGTCTGATATTTCGGTTCATACACGTTCAACAGAAAATCCACTCCCGCTGATTTCTGGTTATTCTTTTTAAAATTTTGTATACTGGAATATGAGAATTCTCTAAGCATATGTGTCTCTGATATAACTAACTAACTAACTAACACTTGCAAAGCAAGTGTTAGTTTTTCAAATGCATATAAAACTATTTTATTTTCAGGGTTGATTCAATGTAGTGAATCATCACTATACATACAATTTTTGAACTTTGTATTGCGCCAAGTGGCTGTATATATTATGCTTAATCTTTATTAACTACGATGTTTATCTGAACGTTCAGATATGAGGCGATCCTGAATTCGTCGCACAATAGCAAGTGACGGTGTCCTTTCTAAATTAGGAGTTGCAGGCTCCGAGGTGTACAACTCGTCCATAGGAATGTTTGGAATTCCACACAATAAACGTATATTATGTAATATAGCGAATGCGTTTACGATTTTCCCAGCAAATCCAGGCTCGTATTGCAGTGTCCTGTGACGAGATAGGCATTTAGCCATGTAGCCTTCATTACTCCGAATAACCGTTCAACATTCCAAATATATACATCATGACGTGCTCAAGGATATCTTCCATTAACATTAAGTATTTTCTAGTTTGGATCACATATCTTCAGAAATTTTATTTAAGAGATTCAAAATATTTAAAAATATATACCATTAAAAAATATATATACCATTTGCATATTTATTAAGTGATATCCGTGGTGGTTCACATATGCTTCTTCGTGTTCTTTTGGAGCTCGAATTGCTACGTGCGTGCATTCTATTGCACCAATGGCGCTTGGATATAGCGTCAGTCTCACTGTGCAAACACCGACTGATAGATGATTGCCCCACTAATTTAAATAGACTTTTATTTCATATTTAACGTCTTTTATTGCATCTAGGTTTATCAAATTGATGCACTTTTTGTACATATATAGGTGATGGTTTATAATTTTTACGGATTGTGACCATTTGTTATTTGTTGCTATATTTATCTTTATCTATATTATTTGCTAATGCTGTATATCTATTTGAACTTTCTTGTTCACTAAGCCAATAGTCACTAAATGTATTTTGTTTGTTTTAGCTGCGTTCTTTTGCACGCGAGTTGCAAAACGAAGCAAAATAAAGCAAATATAAATAAACATTTATTTTAAATAAATTGTTGTTGGAGTTGTGTTATTTGTTGTGCTATTTTTAAATAGTGTTGTTTATGTTTAGCTGTTGATTGTTTGATATTATTTGTGTTGACATTAGCGGATTTTGTGAATATATTGTAGTTGTTGCAGATGATATTGCTTGGTTTGATTTTACTTATATTTTTGTGCACTATTGTAGACCAAGCTTTTCTGATATTAAATTTGTTATGCTTCAGCCGCAGATTGAACCCACGACCTACAGATCAGAAGTCCAACATACTAACCACTGAGCTACGGCTCCCAAGCCGGAAAACCTTCTAAAAGAACTCAGTGACAAAGCTATATATTGTAATATTGTAATATCTTTGATACAATTAAATAAAGTAAAATATTATATTTTATCCAAAAAAATATTGGCGGTCTGGAAGTTTCTGCCTTGCCAAAAGAGTTGGTGGTAGTACCTCCAAAAAGACGACCTTTGTTCCAAAATTGTCTCCTGAAACTACTGTTGAAGAAATTCGGTTTTATATAAACTCAAAAATGAAAGGCACTGATTTCTTGGTTTATAAATTCAATTTTACTTTTTTTCAAAGTTATCGTTTCTGCTGACGACTTTGAAGAATGGTCGATAAAAGTTTTTGGCCTGACGGTTGTGTAGTTCGTGAATTTGTGTTTAAACTGAAACAACATAATGTTGTCACACTTGTCAATGGATGCCCCAACATTCTTATACATTTTGTATCAGAACTTTAGCTTAAATTCGAGGCTTTGTGATGTATTTCTGAAAAGCTTTGATAGCCCCTTTGATATTCTTGTGTTTTCTGAAACGTGGCTTAAACCGAATATTAATAACGCTGACATATTGTGTAACAACTTTCAAATTTTTAGAAAGGACCGCCCGTCCAAGGTTGGTGGCAGTATCTTCATTGCAATTAAAACTTCATTATCATCAGAAATAGTTTCTTTTTCTGAAATCGAAGACCAAGAGTTTGTTTGTGTTCGTGTTCGTTTAGGAGCAAAATTTTTGTTCATAACATGTTCTTACATCCCTCCAAATTCTGATATTATCGTATACCTTAAACACTCTTCTCTTATCAAGATTGTGTTCAATAAATTAAATGAACATGATTCTATGTTAACTTTCGGTGATTTCAACTTACCCCATGTTTGTTGGAATCTTGACGATAGTGATCGATTATTACCTTGCACTACTTGCGAGAGTTTTAATATATACCTAGACTTTTCGTCAGAGCTAGCCTTAAAACAAGTAAATGCTATTTGTAATTAAAATAACAAAATTTAGGACTTGGTTTGCGTTGATGACTCGTACTTCGTATCTTTGGAGCATTCCTATCCAATCGAACACAAAGCTTGTTTGCATGTGGAATCGTATTGTTTTAGGAAAAGCAATTATGATAAACAAAAGAAACTACTATCTGAAGTTAGCTGGCCCAATTTGAACTCAAATGCAGATCAGTGGGTTTTTAAATTTAATAGTATCCTATATAATTGTATCGAATTATGTATTCCTAAACAGAAGAACTCTCATAAAGTGGGGGGACTCTACTAGAGAGTTGCAAAATTTAAAAAACCATAGAAATCGTGCTTACAGGTCTTTCAAAGGATCTGGTAGTTCAGTTGATTACGCTAGATACAATCTAGCGTAATCAACAAATCAAATTGAATTCAAAATGTTACAAAGATTACATAAGTCAATTAAAGCTGAAACTCAAAAGCATTTTATAACTTTGTAATATGCTGATATCCCTCCATAATGAAATTGAAGGATTGTGTGTCTGGTGATGACCAGACTATCTCCGACCTTTAGTTCAACTTATTCAACAGAAACTTACGATGCTAGCTGCTCGTACCCTTTTTCGACTACACCAATAAATTCAGAACGCATGCCCTTCATAACTCCTGATGAAGTTATGTGCCATCTTAAAACTTTGAAAATGGCTTATTTAGCTGGGCCTGAAACATTCATGGCTGTATTCTTAGGTCTTGTGCTGAATTCGTATATTTACCGTTGACCGATATTTTCAATTTCAATCCAATTAGTTGGAAGGAGTCATTCCTAGTTATACTTTTTAAGAGTGGTTCCAAATCAGAAATTTCAAATTATCAAGGTATAGCCATACTGAATGTTATACCTAAATTGTTTGAGGCTATTATTACTACGCAACTGGTTTTCTCAGTAAAGTCTGCAATATCCTTGGCCCAACGTGGTTTCTTGAAAGGAAAATCCACAGCAATCAATCTGCTTGGATTTTCAAACAGTGTAATTAACAAGGTAAATCATGACTTATTGATAAAGAAACTTCATTTAATTAGCATACCCCACACCTTAGTATGCTGGATCAGATCTTATTTATCTCACCGTACTTAGAAAGTTCTATTCAAAAACTTAATTTTGAAAAATATATTCGTTGGTTCTGGTGTTCCTCAGGGTAGCCAGCTGGGTTCAATTCTCTTCTTACTCTTTATAAATGATCTTCCATCAGCTATTACACACTCAACTGTTTTAATGTTTGCGGATGATGTCAAACTTTTTATGACTTCTTATGTTTATAGTTAGATTTAATTTCTCTTTAACTGATGCTCTTCAAATATAATGGTACTTAACTTAGATAAATGTAAGTTTATTATTTTTGTTAGGAGAGAACCTCTGTTTTATCAATTTTCGCTTAATGACAAACCTTTGATGCGGGGTTGCAACTTTATTTATATAGGCATCAACATGAACCCTAAACATCGTTTTAATTTACACATTAATTTTTGTGTTAATAAGGCGAAGGTGGTGTTTTCGCAAGGTAACGTGTCTAACTGCCTCAACTGGGTGGGGCTAGCGCAATCCTTGTTGAACTCATCGCAAGTCAACTCACTGGCTGTCATGTAGTTCGATCTGAGCGCTATGTGATGATACCTTTATTTGTTAATGAGGGGTAGTCATATAGCTTGCTCTGCTTACTATGTGACGGCGCTTTCATTATTATTAATGGGGGCCCTCCATGTGGCGACCACCGGGCAACGTCTTCCTGGCACCCGCTGGGAGGCGGCTGAAGTGAGTGGCGAAAATCTCCTCGGTTAGAGGTTGTGCGTTGGGTTTGGGACCCGCCACATAAAAAACCCCCCCAATGAAAATAAACTAAAATGCCTCGGATAAGGACTACCGCTTTTGTTGATGACCCCCGCAAACGAAAAAAGGACAATGATTTACGGATATGCACCTGGAATGTCCGGTCCCTTTATAGAGAGGATGCCTCTATCCAGCTGGTTGATGTCCTCGAAAAATACAGAGCTGACATCACCGCTCTCCAGGAAATGCGATGGACAGGACAGGGCTGCTCCAAAAGAGCGTCCTGTGACATCTACTACAGTTGCCATGCTGAAAGGCACGAATTAGGATGTGGATTTTTGGTCAGCAAGAGACTACGACATCTTGTCTCACAGTTCACGCCTGTGAACGAACGGCTGGTCACAATCCGCATCAAGGCAAAATTTTTCAACATCAGCCTTATATGTGCCCACGCTCCGACGGATGAGAAGGACAATGTGACCAAGGAGAGCTTCTTTCAGCGCCTCGAAGAAGCTTATGACCGCTGCCCCCGCCACGATATCAAAATCGTGCTTGGCGACTTTAATGCCAGGGTGGGCAAGGAAGGTACCTTTAGTCCAACTGTCGGAAAATTCAGCCTCCACCAGAACACCTCCGATAACGGAATAAGGCTGATCGACTTCGCCGCAGCACGAAACATGGTAATTGGTGGTACCAGATTCCAGCATCTCGACATCCACAAAGCGACATGGCTGTCTCCAGATCATCGTACAAGAAACCAAATTGATCATGTGGTGATTGACGGAAGGCATGCTTCCAGTGTGATGGACGTGAAATCGATCCGTGGTGCCAACATCGACTCGGATCACTACCTTGTTGCAGCTAAGGTGCGCACACGCTTATGTGTCGCAAATAACAAGAGAAGTCCCACACAGAGAAAGCTCGACGTCAGTAAGCTGCGATCACCAGAGACAGCAGATGCATTTTCCATTCGACTATCGGATCTGCTTATGCAGAACACTCCCCAACTTGATGATACATGCGCACGGTGGACACATATATCCCATCCATGACTACTGCTGCCGAGGAGGTATTCGGTTACTACCGGCCGCTGAGGAATGAGTGGTATGATCAGGAGTGTCGCGACGCTACCGCAGAGAAAGACGCCGCCTACAGAAGAACCCTGCGTGCAGGCGCAACGCGAGCTGTTAAGGAGCGGTATAGAGAGAAAAGGAGTGCAGAGAGACGTCTTTTCAGGCGCAAGAAGAGGGAGTTGGAAAGACGTGAGTGTGAGGAGATAGAGATGTGCACCGACAAGAATGAGACTCGAAAATTCTTCGAAAAGATCAAGCGCCTAAGTGGAGGTTTAAATCCCGGAGCCTCTTCTTGTCGTGATGGAAATGGGAATCTGGTTACAGATGTCCAGAGTGTACTGAGCCTATGGAGGGAACACTTCTCCACGTTACTGAATGGCGATGCTACGAACAATTCCACCAGTGGAGGAGATTGCCCGATAACCCCAATTACAGATGATGGTGTTGATGTTCCACCACCCGACTATGACGAGGTTGAAACGGCCATTTTAAGGCTGAAGAACAACAAAGCTGCAGGTGCTGATGGCCTGCCTGCCGAGTTGTTTAAGACCGGAGGCGATGAGCTGCTCACCCGCATGCACCAGCTCATAAGCAGAATATGGTCGGATGAAAGCATGCCTGATGATTGGAGGCTCAGTGTTCTCTGTCCTGTACATAAAAAAGGAGACCCCACAATTTGCGCCAACTACCGTGGAATAAGTCTCCTGAGCATCGCATACAAGGTTCTATCGAGCGTACTGTGTGAAAGGTTGAAGCCTATGCTCAGCAACCTGATTGGACCTTATCAGTGTGGCTTCAGACCTGGTAAATCCACCATCGACCAGATTTTCACACTGCGCCAAATCCTGGAGAAGACCCAAGAAAAACAGATCGACACACACCACCTATTTGTTGATTATAAAGCCGCTTTCGACAGTCCGGTAAGGGATTACCTCTACGCAACAATGTCTGAGTTCGGTATTCCTGCAAAGCTCATTCGACTTTGTAGAATGACACTGCATAACTCCCGTTGTGCAGTGAAAATTGGGAAGGACCTCTCCGCACCGTTTAATACCGAACGGGGTTTCAGACAAGGTGATTCCTTATTGTGCGACTTCTTCAATCTTATTATGGAGAAAATAAAACGAGCTGCTGATCTACGACATAATGGCACTATCTTCAACAAAAGTGTCATGCTGTTAGCGTATGCCGACGATATTGACATAATCGGCATGAACACGCGAGCAGTCAGTGCAGCATTCTCAGAGTTGGAAAGAGAGTCGCGTCGGATGGGTCTCACGGTGAACGAGGGCAAGACGAAGTATCTAGTGTCAACAAACAAAGAGTCCCGGCGTCTTGGACAGCGCATCACTGTTGACAACTACGCTTTTGAAGTAGTAAGGGACTTTGTCTATCTTGGAACCAGCATTAACAGCAGTAATGAAGTCAGCTTGGAGATCATGCGGAGGATAACTCTTGCTAACAGGTGTTACTTTGGGCTGAGTAAGCAATTGAAAAGTCGAGCCCTCTCTCGAAGAACGAAAACTACACTCTACAAGTCTCTCATCATGCCTGTCCTAACATATGGCGCTGAAGCCTGGACAATTTCCACCTCGGATGAGCGAATGCTTGGGGTTTTCGAGAGAAAGGTCCTACGCAGGATCTTTGGACCTATTTGCGTTGGTGGCGAGTACCGAATAAGGTACAACCATGAGCTGTACGAGCTATATGCCGATATTGACATAGTAAAGCGCATCAAAATCCAGCGGCTGCGCTGGCTAGGTCATGTCGAGCGAATGGAAGAACACGCTCCAGCTAAGAAGGTGTTATATTCGGAACCCGCTGGAGGACGACGCAGAAGAGGAAGACCAAACCTCCGGTGGAAAGACCAAGTACTGGAGAACCTGACGGCGCTTGGAATTTCTAACTGGCGCCAGCTAGCGAAGAACAGAGATGGCTGGCGAAGCATGTTATTTTCGGCCTAAATCGATATTCGGTTGTTATGGCCACATAAGTAAGTAAGGCGAAGAGTATATTTTGTTTCATTAAGAGATGGTCAAGGGAGTTTAACGAACCGTGTGTAACTAAAGCTCTTTATATTTCACTGCTTCATCCAATTCTGGAGTATGCTTGTACTGTTTGGAATCCCCAATATAGGTGTTACATTGACAATTGGGTATCTGTCTAGAAGCAGTTTCTATTATTTGCTTTACACACCTTTAATTGGGATCCTTCAATTAATCTTCCCCCCTATGAGCATCGTCTCAAACTGTTAGCCTAGCCAACACTTGAAAGTAGAAAAGTGATGTTAAAGGTTTGTTTCGTCACAAAGCTACTTAATGGCGAAAATGAATCTTCTTTCTTCAGTACCGAAACGAGAACAACACATAAAGCACAGAACACACGACAAATATAGAACCACACAACGCAGACACATGATGTTATTAACCTTTTTTTTATTTGGGTGCCATTATTGTCTGTTCGTGACATGGCTCTGCCTCGACAATGCACCGGCTGATCAGATGTTCAGGGCCGCGGTTCTGAACCCGTCGAGACAGAACAACGAACAGACAATAAAGTCCAACTGCATATAGAGTAAGAAGACCAACACTTACACAAACACAAACACGCACATATATTCACCATGACTCACTTCACGCACTCAATCGACGCCATCAACGCAAACTACGCAACCGCCTAACCTCCTTCACTATTTCGTATGGTGTCCTCCTCGAGCAGCCTGAGCGTGCGTAACCCACTCTTCCTGGATAGCTTCGCTTGTTGGAACTATAGCAATCCCCTAAAAAGAACTGATGCTACGTTATCTACACAAAAATTTATTCACCCCGTTTTACTCCAAAAAAAGGACTTAGAACATTTTTTTACACAGTAACATGACCTTAATGAGATTTTTTATTCCAATAAATACTTTTTATTCCAATAAATAATTAAGCAATAATTACATAAATGACTAAATAATTAAATAAATAAATAAACGATAATACAAATTACAGCCAAATTATAACGTGAGAAAATCGATTAGATAAATAAATAAATAAATATAAATAAAATAGGTTGCTGTAGCTCAGTGGTTAGTGTGTTCGCCTTCTGATCTATAGGTCGTGGTTCAATCCCCGGCTGATGCATAACAAATTTAATATCGATAAGATTTTTTTTCGAATGGTATCCAACTGTCGGCAAGCAATTGGCAATTCTTCCGACAGTAACAACTTTCCATGCAAAAAGCTTATAACAGAACTCTGTGACAAAGCTCAGAAAAAGTGATGTCACAAGTGTTCTGCCGTTTGGAACCGGCTAAAATAAGTAGGTCCCTTCTAATACTGTCCAAATTTAAGGCGCACAACAGTAATGGAAAAGAACATAAATGGAATGAGCCCTTTGGGGCTTTAAGTGCCACATATCTATTTTTTTTAATAAAATAAAGTAAAATAATAAAGAATCGCTTAGAAAAAAAGGGTTACAACAAAAAAACAACATATATTAAAGGCACGTAAGAATTTTTACGAGTGAGGGTGAATCACTATCACCGCAAGTAGGGGATTCTGAAAAGGTTTTTTTAATGCATAAAGAAACAAGACAATACAAAGAATCCTGGCGTATTACTGAACTATCGTTGATGGGTATTACTACTCCTATTGAGCTCAATATGTGGGGGAAATACCACTGGCGAAATATGTCGCCAATTACGACCGATTATCACGCAACTATTTTTCTTCTTCTTATTCTTTATTTCTCTTTTTGCAACCCAAATCTCCATCATTTACCCACAAAATGAGTTGGTAGATCACCCGTCACTTTACAGTAACCAATAAAACAAAACAAAAACGGCAAATATGGGAAATGCGCCCAATACTAGAACGCGTGACATATGCGAGCAGATGTAACACCCGACGTGCTTTATTCATTAGCATCCGATACACGCGTCGCCCTGAATTCTGCTTATTCGTTGATTCTGATGGAATGTATCGTTGGCATGAGGAAAAATTTGGGACGCGATTACAAATGGCTGCTTGTCGTGGTATTTCTTAAATCAAAACAAATCCCCGGTGCAGTACTCGTGCAATTTCCCGGCACTACAATTGACTCCACAACCAAACAATAGAACACCCACAAAAAGCTACGGCACCTTCACCAGGCCTCCACAAAATTCACATATAGCACACACACTGACCGACACAACTTCTGCTGTTGAACCTTCGTACGGCATTGATTTAAAACAAATGTAAATATTTTCGACAAACGGATTAGTAACATTAACGTTTGATTTTCAAACAGCAGCGCTTTTACAGCCACCAACAGAATACTGCATTTCTATTGCCAATATATCAGCAGCTGTGTACTTACATTAAATCATACACCAATACTAACACCTACTAAGACTAACTAAGATAGTACATTCCTCAGGTAGTACTTACTAACTCGTGACGTCACCAGACACAGACAAAGCGTATATCATCAAACATTAGGTATGGGCTAGACTAAATTTATTTTTCTTTTCTTTCCATTTTTTAATTTTTTTCTTTCAGATACACGCAACAAGTAGCTGGAGTAAATGCACACGACACATCAAGCATACAAGCATTACAAAAAAGTTTACTTTTCTTCTATTTTTATAAATTACATAAGCTACATAAAAATATACAAATTGAAAATATTACATCTCAATGCAATGCAAAACAAATACACACTATAAACAAATACGCTCAGACACACTTCAAACAACGTTATATAAAAAATAAAAAAAAAATAAATATGTGTCACTTAAAGCCCCAAAGGGCTCATTCATTTCTGTTCTTTTCCATTACTGTTGTGCGCCTTAAATTTGGACAGTATTAGAAGGGACCTACTTATTTTAGCCGGTTGCGAACGGCAGAACACTTGTGACATCACTTTTTCTGAGCTTTGTCACAGAGTTCTTTTATAAGCTTTTTTCATGGCAAGTTGTTACTGTTGGAAGAATTGCCAATTGCTTGCCGACAGTTGGATACCATTCGAAAGAAAAATGTTATCGATATTAAATTTGTTATGCATCAGCCGGGGATTGAACCACGACCTCCAGATCAGAAGGCGAACACACTAACCACTGAGCTACGGAACGTTATATACGTTATATACTCCTACATTTTTATTTTGTGAAAGTTTAATTCTATTCGAATTAACCCTGTTCGATCACTGGACTCTATCAATAATAAATGCAGCACTTATTTTATGCAACAACGATTTATTTAAAATAACTCTTTAATGTACTTGCTACTTTTAACTTACTATCGTGAAATGTTGCCTCGATCACATTCTGAATTGAATTGATTCATTTCTCAACAATCTCGCCCTATTTATACTCTGTGGCAACACTCTAGAATCTTCTGTTATCGCTTTCGAGTTTCTTTTCTTTTTCTTTTTGGCTTGTTCTGGTTATCGCTTATTTCTTATAGTTGAGCATAACACGATAACAAGTTAAATTAGCAAGTACATTAAAGGGTAATTGTAAATAGAAGTATTGATTAACTAAATTGTGGCTATACATAGTTGCACAAATCCAGTGATCGAACAGGGTTGATTAAAAGAGACTTGAACGTTCACATAACATATTTGAAACATAACAATAAGTGTCAGAAGTGGGATTCTGTTAAGATGATAAAAATTGACCAACTAAATGTGGATCATTTTAAAAGGCTGTTGGTAGAGATAAATCTATCATCATTAGGTGCAAAAGCGGAACTGCTGGAGAGGCTAAGGCAAGCCATGGAGGCTGAGGGTATTAATGTAGAAGTACATGCGTTCTTTGAGGAAGCCGAGATACATCCAGTTGTGCACGCTGAAGAAGAGAGCAAGATAGATTCATGGAATTTATGTAAACCATGATGCAACAGAAGCAACAACAGCTATAAGAAAATGCGTCTCGCATTTACTCCAAGCTTCAAGAACAATCGGCTGAATTACGTATGGAAATTCAAGAAGGTTCATCTCGCCAAAAAAAACGTCATTGTAGAATTCCAGAAGACAATTAACTACAAACTTCAAGAAATATATGGGGCTATTAATGAGAAAGTTGCATAAGTGATACCATTAATGAAAAAGTCACGGATCTGAAGGAACATGTAGATGGCCTGGAAGAAAAGTTTGAGAAAGTAGATGACGAACTCAATCAACTAAAAATAAACGGACCACCTACATCAGTGATTAAAAAAACGAGTGCATTCAAGCTTCAAAGAATCAATGGGATGATAGTGACAAGACCGCTAAGGATAATACGTCAGAAGTCTTGCAGATGGTTCCAGAGTATGATCCTAGTAGCTATCAATCACTGATGGACAAACTCCAGCGGAAATATGGAAATGAATTTAAGAGTCAATTATATCGAGTGGAATTAAGATCGCGAGTGTAACGTAGTAATGAGAGCCTTCAGGAATTCGCTTCGGATATTGAGCGCTTATGTCATCTAACGTTCTCTGGAAATTCGGAAGAGTTCGTCGAAGAAATAAATGTAGGGGCATTCATAGATGGTATACGCGACGGAGAGACTAAGCGTGCCCTAGTCATGTCACCAAGGAGTACATATGCGCATTTGCGACAAACCAGGACACATGGCGGGAGACTGCCGTCTACGACGAAAGCGATCAAAATCTAATTCTCCTATGGGACAAAGAAGGAGAATAAGGTGGACATCGATCGCTCCACCAACACAAATCAATCGTTAAACTTAATCGAGTCAGTTCAGCGGGGCGTGATCATTTCACTTATTTCATTATATAATCAAGAGTGATTTGGTAAAGAAGATTGAGCCTTCAATGGGTGTAGATTTCATGACTGACAATGGATTTACGTTAGATTTAAAATAAAATAAATATGTGGCACTTAAAGCCCCAAAGGACTCATTGGCCGAGCTTCTCTTCCATTACTGTTGTGCGTCTTAAATTTGGACAGTATTAGAAGGGACCTACTTATTTTACTTATTTTAGCCGGTTCCGAACGGCAGAACACTTGTGACATCACTTTTTCTGAGCTTTGTCACAGAGTTCTTTAAGAAGCTTTTTCATGGCAAGTTGTTACTGTCGGAAGAATTGCCAATTGCTTGCCGACAGGTGGGTACCATTCGAAAGAAAAATCTTTTCGATATTAAATTTGTTATGCATCAGCCGGGGATTGAACCCACGACCTACAGATCAGAAGGCGAACACACTAACCACTGAGCTACGGCACCCACGTTAGATTTAATTGTAGCAAATGTCGATTTACCATCAAACATCGGTTACAAGCTTAGTGGAAACATCAAACGAATACTGGCATGTCCACGCCAAGATGTTCCAGCAAAATCAGAAGCGGTAATTTGGTTACAGATTAATGTGGATGATTGGACAGGCAACTTGCGGTTAGTGGAAACGGATAAAGAAATAACGATTAATAACATCATACTTGGTAAGATGCTAGTAGAACCTAAAGAAAATTAATGGTATCGCTGAGAGAACTTAATCCAACTAATACATCTACAGTTGTGAAGAAAGGAATAGTGATTGGTAATTGCCAGGAAGTTATTGCTTTAGTAGACTACGAAAAGTGTTCGTCGATAAAAAATGGAAGATCAGGAACTGTCAGAGCGGAAATAAAAGCACAGATGGAAGAATGGACAGGTGTGCTTACCAAACAGCTAAAAGAAAAGGCCTTACAACTATTGGAGAAGTACAGTTCAATTTCTTCATCAATTGGAAAAACTGCTGTACAAGCAACCATCGCAAAACATCAAATTGACTTCGGAGTTTCTAGACCAATCTGTCAAGTACTACGACGAGTTCCATTGGTCAAAAGAGATCAATCCATTAAGCTGATATGCAGAAGTAAGCTGTTATTGAACCATCAGCGAGTTCATGGAGTTCACCAGGTGCACTGGTAATGGAGAAGGGTGGAAGTATTCGCTGGAACACTGGAATACACTGGAAAACGCGCTTGGTGTACCTAGATGATATTATCGTGATGGGAAAATATATTAACAACCACCTGGAAGAGTTGAAAGAAGTATTTGAGCATATACTACAGGGCTTAAATGGAATCCAAAGTACATAACGACGAGGAGAAAGTAGCAGCATTACAAAAAAGTCCCTTTCCGGCGAATCTTCACGCGTTAAGAAACTTCTTAAGCTTGTGTACCTGCTATAGAGGGTTTGTTCCTTGATCCGCAAACATCGTCAGCAGTTGCATGAGTTAACAAGAAATAACACACCATTTGTGTGAGGTGAGGAACAACTGTATACGTTCAGCTGAAAGATAGACTTTGTTCAGCACCAGTATTAGCGCATCCAGTACCTGATCAAAAGTTTGTGTTGGATACAGATGCGGGTGGCTATGGAATAAGTGGTGTGCACTCTCTGATCAGAGATGGGCAAGAAAAAGTAATAGTTACTACAGTAAAATCCTGTCGAAGTCAAAAAGAAACTACTGTGTCACTCGAAGAGTGACACAGTAGTGCAGAGTGCTCGCAATCCTGCTCGCAGCCATTTCATCTACGAACTTGCCACACAGCGCTAAGGTGGTTATTACAATTTAAAAATCCAGAAGGACAAATGGCGCTCTGGATTGAATGGCTACAGACTTATGACTTTGCAATCGAACATCGTAAAGGAGTGGAAAGCAAGCAGCGCAAATCTAGTAAAGATTATGGAATACAAAAGCAGTTCGTACATCCAGATTGGCAAGAAATGACTAATGAAAGTCCAATAGCAAAGGCATACTGGGTCCAATGGAAAAGCCTGCACTTGAAAGATGGATGTCTATTCCGAGCATGGGAAAGCGATGATGGAAAAATCACTAATGATCTTCTAGTATTACCCAAGATTCTTGCCTTGTGATGTGATAGCTAATAATACAATGCTTCCAGTGAGCTCTAGTCAAGTTAATAAAGAAACGATTTTATTGAGTTGGATGCCATGAATATGTCGCTGATTGGAATCGGAAGTTTGAGCAATGTGCAATGGCCAAAGGTCCCACTAAGGAAAGTCGAGGTAAAATGCACCAATACACCGTATGTGCTCCATTTGAGCGATTTGCTAGGAACATAGCAAAACCATTTCTAACAAGTAACGCAGAAAACAAGTATAGACTACTTCAGTAAATGGTCTGAAGTATACCCTATTCCAAATGAAGAAGCCAATGGATTAATCGAGTTACACTCAGACCAAGGTCGAAATTTTGAATCAGTTGTATTCCAGGATGTGTGCCGTATGTTGGGTATATACAAAACTCGTACAATACCTCTGCATACACAATCTGATGGCATGGTAGAAAGATTTACCCGTACCTTGGAGGAATATCTAAGAAAAGTCGTAGATAAATACCAAAAAGACTGGGATGTACATATACCAATGTTCCTCATGGCATATCGATGATCGGTTGAGTGTCGCGACGATTCTACCATAGCTAATTGGGGCGTAACCAAGATAGAATATTTGATTGCAGGCAGGCACACAAGGAAAATAAATCATGTCATTTCGCACATTACTAAATACCAATTCGTCTTTCACAGATATTTCAAGTAACAAACATTATTTAATAAATAGTGTTTCTGCAGGTACGCTGCCAATGACATTAAATGCTGCATCACTTGTTGCAGTGAATATATCCAGAAGCCTTAACAATAATTTTTTGTACCAATTCACTAAATTTTATTGAATATGTGTTAAAATCTTCACTGCTAGCCTATTTCAAGAAAGAATATATGGTATAATGAAAGAGGATTGCAACCAAAATGTTTAAAAAATCTTATTAGCTAATATAGATAAGTAAATTTAAAGTAAATTAAAATCCCTTACGCTAAATATCATAATGTGAACATGCTATAAGGAAAAATACGAATATATTTTCATATTTTGTTGAAAAGATGATCTTTTAAATAAATGGTAAATGGTTTTTTACTTCCCATCTTCGACCCATATATAGGCATGCATTATTTTATATACCACTCAGGACGGAGGACGGAAAAAATTATTTATTATTAATAAATTTTTATTTCATTATTTATCATCATTGAAGTATAGCATATGTGTTATTGTGCGTTTGTTTACACTTTTGTTTGGAAATAAACAAATACACAAAATATTTGATGTTTCTCACTCTAAAAAAGCGCCACAGCAGCGAATAAGACAACTAAAAATTCTGTGAAGAGTTTAGCGAATCGGGATTGCATTTTCTCTTAAACCACAACATTCCGTGGACAAATTAATTTTAGAGCTTAAGCGGAGAAGTTGGAATTTAAGTGAACGAGTGAGTTGGAATTAGGCTAATGGGTGCAATAGGCCTGCAGATGAACCAAAGATCCATAAATCGATAAAGCCCTATGTTACTATACTTACTGCGAGTCACTGCGAATTTAACTCCTGCACTCAGAAACGTACATTAAATTTCTCCTAATGGACATATAACTAATTGTCGTTAAGCTCAGTAATGAACGATACATCTCAAACATATTTAAGGTTAAAAATATGTCCCCTTACTTGCGGCCATTTTTGTGTGGAATGACTTATAAACGTCAATGTGAAATGAAATATTGGAATTATTTTTTATTTTTTCTTCGGAAATAATAATTTGTTTTGTTTTTCAGAGACGCTTGTATACGTTAGGGCGGTCCTTCGATTCAAATGAACATTTTTTTTGTCACACACTTCAATTTGTAAAATCATGGCTAAAGATATTACATAAATTTTGGTCCCAATTATTTTGCTTGGAAAAGTGAAACGTCAAACATTGTCTACATTTCATTTTATGCTTGATAGTAATATCAAATACATACAGTATTATGCAAAACAAAAGCAGCAACTTTATTTTTGTTATAATTTCTTTATTTCTAATTGAATAAGATTCTGCACAGGCTTTTATAATAAATTTATTAGTTTTACAAAAAATTTGGAAAATTTCAAAACATTAAAAATACAGAAAAAATTTAGTTAAAAAGAAGTACCATACTGGCTTTTTTAATCTTACTTTGTGTGCCACCATACAAATTCAATATATATTAACAAGGTGCCAAAAAAAAAAAAAAAAAAAAAAAAAATATATATATATATATATATATATATATATATATATATATATATATATATATATATATATATATATATATATATATATATATATATATATATATAAGTATGTATGTATGTTTGTATGTATGTGGCACTTCTAAGTCCCGAAGAGCCGAGTTAGTCCTAGATTACTGTTGTGCGTGTTAAATTTTTGGACAGTACTACTTATTTTAGCCGGTTCCGAACCGGCTACATCACTTTTTCTGAGCTTTGTCACAGGAGGAATTGCCAATTGCTTGCCGACAGGTGGGTACCGTTCGAAAGAAAAATCTTTTCGGTATTAAATTTGTTATGCTTCAGCCGGGGATCGAACCTACAACCTACATATCAGAAAGCCAACTCACCTACACCTACAAATAAATAATTTAAATAATTGTAAAATTAAATTCTGCTTAAAAATGGATAAAATTATTTCGTTATAGTAAATTACAATGCTATTAAGTACATTATAGTTATTATTGATTTAATTCACACTGAATGATTGGTGAAAGCTTATAAGAAGCGCAACGTTTCCATATCCACTGCATGCGCAGTAAAGCGGGTAAAAAGAGGCGCATTGAGGGAAGCGAGAAGGAAGCGCCTAATAGTAATAACATACCAATACTAAGTTCGGCGCTATTTGAAAAGAGAGCGATGCGCTTCGCTACTCTTTTAGAGCGCTTCTAAAGCGCTATTGATGCGCTCAATTTCCGATTGGCTATATACTGAGAATATCTTCTCACAGCCAGACAGTACAATTGTGTCGGATGTAAATTGTAAAGAAACAGAAACAAAGATGATTGAATGCTAGAACTGTGCAACTGGGCTCTGGAGCTGTTTCGCTAGTCAAGGAGACCATCCCAATGCCCTCAACGAGTACCGGACGTCGAAACTAACTATTTTGGAGAAGTCCGGAAACTGACGGGTTTGAGTGGCGCAGGCGCTAATGGTATCTGCGCCATCTCAATGAAGGTTTAAATTTAGAGGACGCATTAAAGAAGGTGCGGAAATGTGCCCCCAATAATAGTCCTTATGTGAGGAAAAGGGTTGCAGATACGGTCAACCCACAAGACGACAACTATGCCCAGAAGACAAAACTGGAAGGTAGGACTAAACATACAGCGTCTATGGGTACAATCAGGAGGCCTGGCGTTAGCTATGTTAACCTCACTAAATACATTAGACTGGCTGTACTCACTAAGTTTTATCCTGAACAGATACTCACACGTGACGAACAGGGGAAGATTGAGGAACTCCTAGTGGAGGAGATGTGTAAGCGATGGAAGTCGAAGTTAAGATGCTACCGTCGCATCTTAACTTTCGACCAGGACTAATATTGGTTGACTGTGGAAACGAAGAAGTAGCTGAGTGGTTCAACGGAAAAGTTCCAACGCTATCAGGACTTTGGGTCCATTCAACCCCAAACGACGTATAAGGGTAATGATATCCCTGAAGCACGCATGGTGACTTCCAAGAACAGTAGGGATAGAAATTGAAAAGCTGCTGAAACTGTTAGTCATACAAAATGAGGACCTCCATACTGATTTGTGGAGAATATTTAGCAGCAAAGAACCTGAAAAATGGGAAGCTGCTTATGATAGGGATGGAATATAATCCAACAGCTGTTTGCAACAAGTTTATTTACATCCCAGTCCATTTGCATAAGAAGATGGAGGGGGCAATGGAGAAGAAAGTGGCTACACCACCGGACACTCTACCTGAGCATGTAGCTGGAAAAATAGCAGAAGAGGTTTCCAAAAATGAGTAGGTCGAGGAAGTCAACCTACTACACGAAAGTAAGGAGCTTAACGAGCTCGACCAGACCATACTAAACCTGAGGCCAGGAGATCATTTGGATAGAGTCTCCCTGTCAGAGACTTATGAGGCTCTTACAGTAGATGGAATCGATCTGAGTCAGCCATAATAGTAAGAACAGCACTAGGGTTGCTCCAATCAACTTCATTCACACGAAGGCTGCTTCAGAGGCGATTACGAGGGGAACGTGCAAGTCTAAACTGAGTATAGTGCTGGTCCAACCCTGGATATTCAGAGCTAAATAAGACTTTTAAATAATACGTAATAAAAATAAAATACACGGGTAATATCGGATATACGAAGTAATGAACCAAGAACCTGTTTGATCGTTACTAATAATATGAACTTTCTTTGTGTTTCAAAGTTTCACTCGAGTGACCGAGTGGTAGTGCAAATTCCGGTATGCATAAACGGGTTTGCAAAAGAAATAATATTAGCGACGGCCTACTTACCAGGGGAGAACCCACAGGCACCTCCTGCGATAATCCAAAGACTGGTGGATTATTGTGAGCGGAAGAAGATACCGCTGATACTTTACTGCGATGCAAATGCGCACAACAAGGATGAGTACATTCTTGAATTTATTCCAAGTAATAAATTATAATTATTAAACATTGGCAGTACACAACTTTTGTTACGAGCACATGCAGCGAGGTCCTTGACATAATAAAAAAAAAAATATGTGGCATTTAAAGCCCCGAAGGGCTTATTGGCCGAGCTTCTCTTCTCTTCTCTGTTGTGCGTGTTAAATTTTTGGACAGTAATAGAAATGACCTACTTATTTATGTCGCTAACACTCATATAAGGCGTGGCACAAGGACAAAGTTCAAACTTGCGATCGAAATTACTCAATAAATTCGCAATTTTTTCTTACAATATGAGTGTCAAAAGAAAGGTCGTTTTAATAACTATAACCTCTTAATGATATAACATTTATAGCCTATTTTGAATATTTTAAAAGTTATGATCAAAATAAAAAAAGTTTTTTTTTCATAAACCGTTTTTTTAAATAATATCTATTGACCTATAAAAAATTTAGAACCATATTCAAGGCTATACAATTTCCTTTCCAATGGTCTATTGAACATATTTAAAAAAAAATTTAATGTATTTTTAATATTTTATCTTCATACCTTGTTTACTGGAATTAAGTGTATACGGGAAAAGTAGTGAGACAAAGAAGAATTATAGTGATAAATGTCAATAAAAGAACTTAAAGAAAATAGGTATTATATAATATAAGCCGTAATCTTTTGCACGCGAGTTGCAAAAGAACACTGACTTATTTGCCGAACTGCATGCAAAGCAACAACAAAAATAAGCGACATCGTCTATTTTAACCGAGTTGAATTGAACTGGCTTATATTTTAATCGACCTGAGTTATAGTGTTGGAAAGTAAAAAAACAGCACTATTGTGAATGGACTATTGGAATGTGCTTGGAAAATTTCAACAACACGTCAAATTATTGTAAATATAAAAAAAAAAAAGCAAAATAAAGCAAGTGCAAATAAAAATTTATTTTAAATAAACGAATATATTTACTACAGATTCCACAGAATTGTTTCTCTTTTGTTTTTATTTCGTTTATACATTTCACGAACAACCATATAAACCACCAGTGTTGCTAACTAACTAAAGGGAAATTATATTCAAGAAAAAGGAAATTAAATGCGAGTTGGTGTTCTTTTGCAACTCGGTTACAAAAGAATGCAGCTATAGTAATAATTATCACTTTCTTCTAATTGATAAAGACAACATTGTTTATGTAAAATGTTGTTGGCATGGAATAAAAAATATGCCGTCGGTTACACTTTTCAAAGCCCCGTTATTCCAAATATAAAAATTATTGGGAATCGCTGTGATTGATTTGGTTTTTGTTGATTGAATTGTTAGAATGAGTGATTTGAATTGATAAAAAATGTATAGTTTGTTCGAGTCAACGGATGGTTTTAGTGTTCCCGATACCGCAATCGCTCAGCTAATGGAATTGAATTTAATTCCACGGGAGGGTAATTGCAAATGTGTTATTGGCCAAAAATTTAAATGGTGAAATGATTTAGCACTTTAGATGGTTATGTTTGGAGTTAGTGTTCATGTTCTGTATATACTAGATATCTTTGTTGTAATATGTAAAATTATTTCAGGTGTCGTACGAGAAGAATGAAAACGCAAGATGCAATATTGACTTGTCGCTGCGAAATGGCACTTTCTTCGAAAAGTCCCATTAAAAAATTACTTGCATTCTCATATTTATGGGTGAAGAATATGACGCAAGAATTTATAATGAACGAATTGAATATTTTGCGTCATACGGTCAAGCTTTTGGCAGCAAGTGGCGTATTACGGCAAGGTCACTAAAGCCCAATAAATTGGCGGAGTAGGAAAAACTGTAGAAATCGACGAAAGTAGGTTCGGGAGGCGGAAGTATCATCGGGCTCATGCAGTTGAGGGGCAGTGGGTGTTCGGAAGTGTAGACAGAGGTAACAACCTCTGATTTTTTGGCTCTGTCGAGATGAGAGATAATGAAACCCTGCTTTCTGTAATTAAGGACAGGATTCATCCCGGCACAATTACTCTGTCTGATTTTTGGAGGGTATGTTTAAATTAAATTTTTCTCTTAGTCAATTAATAACAATTTTACCTTTAAAGCTTACGACTGTTCATCGGAGGAGGGTTTTGTACACTTTAAAGTGAAAACCATCCATATTGAAAAAATTTCATGAAGTATCAACTTAAAAAAATATTTATATAAGCATTTTCTAAAAATATGATTTATATGCCTTTGAAAAGGCTTTGAATATGGTTCTAAATTTTTTATAGGTCAATATTGATGATTCTCGAAAAAAAATCCTTTTGTGAAAAAAATATTTTTCACATTTTTTATTTTGATTATAACTTTTAAAATATTCAAAATGGGTTATAAATGTTATATATCACCGAATAGGTATTAGAAATACTTTTTTGATATCCATATTCTAAGGAAAAATTGCTAATTTTTGAGTAATTTCGATCGCAAATTTGTACTTTGACCTTGAGCCACGCCTTATATGGGCGTTAACGACAAACAATTTTTGGTTTTTTATATTCACAAGTATAGACTTAATACGAAGACTTCTTTTTTCTTTTAAGTGGGCTATTCTGCACTTGTTCCAGGGATTTTTATGGCGAAAATTCTAAGTATAATAGTGTTAAAATCAGACAAGATAGGAAATTAGATTTTGACACAAACTTGTTTGTATATGCAATAGAAGTGCATATAAATATAAAGCTACATAAGTTTTGTTTCAGCAAAGAAATATTATATCTGAAAATGTGCATAATTGAATAAAAAGAATTGAAAAAACACTTTGCGCATGAGATTATAAGCACATCGTCCTGAAACTCAATAGATAGGTCAGTTATGCATGAAAATTAATATATATGAAAGTGGGCGTAATCAAAGAATCAATCAAGTCTACCTTTTATAAAAGAATATTTTATCGTAAACATGTTTTTACATTTTAAGTCCGAAAGTATGAAATTATGAAGCTGAAACTTAGTGTACACGATTCAATTTGTCAATAAATGGACGGGCTCGAAAATGTGCGGGATTGGCTAAAAACCAAATGACACTTTTGTATGGCAGGTAAACGAGATTTTCATTCAATTCCGCCCATTCTGAGATATAATAGTTCTCTGCTGAAAATCTTACGTACCAAGTTTCAGCTCAATATCTTTACAATTATATCCACTTATATTGCATAGAGAAACGAGTTTGTGTCTAAAATGTAATTTCCTGCCTCCTAGCTTCTACATTTCTCGTCTGATATTAGCAATATTATACTTAGAATTTTCGCCATAAAAATATATTTCATTTGCAATCTTGAAAAAATGTGAAATAATTGTTCTTTTTTTATATCAATGGATTAAATGAAAATGAGTAATTTTCAAAAAAGCTGAGTGATGTCAGTTATGGATGAAAATAAATCCATATGGAAGTGGGCGTAATCAATATAAAAGCAAGTCTACCCCTTATACCAGGATATTTTATTGTATATAACTCTAAGCCCTAAAGTATGAAGTTATGAAGCTGAAACTTAGTGTACACGATTATATTTAAAAATAAGTGGACGACTTCGAAAATGGGCAGAATGATATAACTCTGTCAAATTTATTTCAAACGAAACAGACGGCACTTTATCAGAAAGAAAAAGAAACCACGACTTTCGAATGGTGTGCAAATTAGAGGGCTGCGAGAATGTATTTGATTTTCTAATGATTCTCTTTACTCTCAAAACATGTACAATATTTGCAAAGCATATCTAAATAGAATGAGTGTAAAATATTATATATATATATGTGACGAGCTTCTCTTCCACTACTGTTGTGCGTCTTAAATTGTGGACAGTATTAGAATGGACCTATTTATTTTAGCCGGTTCCGAATGGCAGAACACTTGTGACATCACTTTTTCTGAGCTTTGTCACAGAGTTCTTTTTAGAAGCTTTTTCATGGCAAGTTGTTACTGTCGGAAGAATTGCCAATTGCTTGCCGACAGGTGGGTACCGTTCGAAAGAAAAATCTTTTCGATATTAAATTTGTTATGCATCAGCCGGGTATTGAACCACGACCTACAGATCAGAAGGCGAACACACTAACCACTGAGCTACGGCACACACATAAAAATATTAGGCAAATAGAATACTCCATTCGTTTCTTGTACAAGAAATATCCCATACAATCGTTTTTTCCATTCCAATAAACGAATATTTGACAGTAATGCGAGTATCTTTTACGTTATAATTGTTGTTGCTTTACAAAACAGGCACTGATGATTTATATTACAGCGTCTTGCCGAGTCATGTTGTCTTTTCTATTGTATTTTTTCTTTTATGTATTATAATGTAACATAGAAAAGCAAAACGAATGATTGGAGTATTCTCAAATACTTTACTTCCATTTGCAAATGTTGAGATTTTCTTCGTTCTATGAAAACGAAACATACTTTGCTTAGAGAGAATGAATGAGAGATTCTATTCTAATGTCAATGGAGTGTTTTGAAGATGTAAAGATAAGAGTTATTTTTTTTGCTCCTGGCTATTAAGAAAAACTTTTATCTGAAGATACTAATGATCGCTAGCCGGCGTGGGGCCTATGAGGGGGTTATTTTTCTTGCGTCCGGCGGAAGGCCGACTATAAAAAAAATATCCGAAAATAATGAGCCACGGCTTATATCACCGTTAGCGACAAACAATTTTTGGTTTTTTATATTCACAAAAATAGGCTCTATACCCAAAAAAAAATTTTTAGTGAGCTATTTTGCATTTGATCCCAAATTAGTTTGTGTAAACTGAACCATCAATGTCGGATCATAGAATAATAAGATTCAATATTGAGAATTCACCGTTACTAAAGAGCATTCTAAAGAATCCTAGAAAAACAGACTGGGAAAAGTACGTAGAAAATCTGAGAACAAGTTTGAACCAGATTAAGTTGGGAGATGGTATCAGGAATGAAATAGAATTTAAAACTGTGGTAGAAGGCTTCAATAAATCCATTATTGGGCTTATGAGGACAGCTGTCCAATAAGTAGAGTCACCTCCCGAAAGGATGTATCTTGGTGGAACAATGACTTAAAGAAACTAAGAATTACGGATCGCAGATTATTCAACATTTTTACGCTTTACAATAAGGAGATCAGAAGAACAAATCGAGAAAGTTTTTGAAATTTCTGCTGCAGGATAGAAGAATCTGGGCAGGCGTCAAGACTCTTTAAAGTATTGGCTAATGCTCAGGCGATTAGTCTTAGTTCTACTAACCTTAAAAAAGATTATGGAAAGTTTACTGAGTATGAGGAAGAGATAGTTCAACTTCATCTAAATAGTCACTTTCCAGGATCTTCAATCCCATCAGGAACAGAGCAACCTGAACCTTTTAGTACAATAAACAGGAAAACTGGAATATTGCAAAAGAAATATGCACGGAGCTGTGGATTCGGTGGGCGGTAAACACCCACAAATCCCTGAAATCTGCTGGTGAATGGCATATTTATTACAGAAGGGTTTAAAACATATCTCAGATGCACTAACTAAGATTGTCAGGAGCAGCACTGCATTGGGATATGTACCAAAGATTTGGAGAAGGGCAACGGTGGTCTTTATACCGCAAGAAGGACCATCTTCATCCGAAATTCTTCAGGCTAATTTGCCTAGCAGCTTCTATGCTTAAAGTATTAGAAAAATCTATAGACAAGTACATCAGAATAACTATTCTAGTAAACTCTCGGTTACATGGTGCCAGCATGGGTACAGAGCAGGCCAATCTACAGAAACTGCATTGTATCAATTAGCTAACACAATTCAGGAAACAAAGGAGGTAGCATTATGCCCTCTCGATATCGAAGATGCTTTTAACTACATTTGACTTGAAGCTATCCAGAAAGCTCTGATTAATAGAGGTGTTGATGATACTGTAGCTTTATGGATGAGCAATATGCTCTTCACTACTAAGGCAAAATATTAACTAGTACAGGAAGCATGATAGCAATACCGCACGAGGATGTCCACAAGGGGGAGTGTTATCACCCTAATGTGGAGTATAGTATGAACTACTTGCACAACTAGAAAACTATGGGTTAAAATTTCAGGGCTATTCTGACGATATAGTCATAATATGTAGAGGAAAGTTTGAATATGTGAAGGATAATCGCTAGGGCTAAAACTAATAAAAAATGGGGCTGAGGATTAACTCAACAAAAACCACAATTGTTCCATTCACTAGAAAGTATAAACTGAGGAATCTAAAATCTATCAGATTATAGCCCTGACAGACGGCAGCGCTAAACCGGATAAACGAGTTAATTCGATTTAACTCGGGCATTAACTGCAGCTAACCGCATTAGCTCTACGAGTTAATTCTCAAAATTAAAGAGGATTAGGGCAATTTTCGATGGCAACTCTGCTAAAAATTAACAGCTGTTTTCTATTGTGAATTTTATCTCGATCTAACTTACAAAACATTAGGTGTGTTCCCTAACAAAAAACTTTCAACAATTGTTAACAGTTTTCGACATGAAAAGCGTTGGCGAACTAATAAATCCAACTGTCAATTACGAACTGTGAATGTCAATTTACAAGTTTCTGATAGTTTTCAGTTAACGTACTTCTTGTAGATTTTCTCATATCGAGAGTGACAGATGACAGATATTTATAGTCATAATAATGTAAGTGAACAAACCTAATAAAACAGCAATCAGCTGTTTACTTAATCCGCAATAATACCTTCTGTCAGATTAATATTTTATTCGGACTAAGTGCGCTGATAATCCGGATTAACGCTGCCGTCTTTAGATGGTGTATTAGGTTTTATATTTTTGTCATTTTAAAATTTATACCTGGATAAAATTGAATTGCAAAAATTATGAATTCTTTTTGTGAAATGCGTAAACAGGAGGGAGGATGAGTTGAGAGGGGATTATTTTTGTTTGGGATTATTTTGTTTGGTCGGTTGTTTGTTTTGAGTGAATAATAAGAAAAAAAAATATTTTTGTTCAGAATTCAAATTCAATTTAGATTGTTTCAATTTAAAACTCAATGTAAGTATGAACAAATTAGGTAAATGATTAAACATATTCAATCCAAATTAATTTTTTATTTTACAGACGGATACTGCTACTTTTACGAAGGTGTGAGAATTTATATACCATAACTGAAAATATTATTTTAAAACTATTGATAGTGTAAGTACGAATAAATCCAATAACTGATTTTAAAAATTTAAACCAAATTAGTTTTCTATTTTAGAGACAAAAATTGATGAATTTTAAACCTGTTTAAAAATTACATGGTTTAAACCATTCAATTTCAAACTCAATGTAAGTATAAGAAAATTAAAATTAAAAACGTGATAGTCACCAATAAGAGTGGACGTGTTTTGTATCTCTCCTTTAATAGAGTTAAATAAATAATTGATTTCGGTTTAAAAAATCAAATATATTGCGAAAAGACGCTAAATAAAATCAGTTATTTCTGTGTTTTTTATTGCTTATACAGAAAAATAAAATTAAAGAAAAAAAAATAATAACATAGTTTGCGAACAGATTTTGTTTGTAATATGACTGTTCAGCGCTCTCCTCTCCGGCAACGGAAATCGCCTGTTATTGTGTGTGTAAACAATAATTTGCAATCACCCGCGCAAACCCCCCCGATAAGTGCATTATCAAAAAAATCAGTTGATACACACTGCACAAGTGAAAGAAACAGTGCAAATCTTTTGCCTGCACATATTCCTCCCTCTAACATTACATCAAATTTGGCAACAACAAACTCATGTCCAATCACATCATATACAGATAAAAAAAAAATATGTTCTCTCGTGATACCCTATCTCCCTCTATACCGTGAGGTGTACAATGCGCTTCTCCTGCTGTAACACCAACAGCTACAACACCAAAGCAAACAAATAACGGCCTTTCTACTGAAGTGCATGACCCAGTAGTAAAAGCAACTAGTGCAACGCAAAATAGATACGCACTGCTTTCAAGTGATGACAGTGACGAAAATATTATCCCCAAGAAAAATTTTAAACCCTCACCCATTTTCTTAAAAGAACGCAACTCAAATAAGTTGAATTCCAGAATAACAAGTCTTATAGGACCAAAGAATTTCCACGATGTTAGGCCAAATTGAGGAAACGAAAGTGCAAATCTATAGCGAAACTCATTATCGCAAAGTAATTGCAGAATTTGATGCTGGAAAATAGAATTACTACACATATCAGCTAAAAAGTACTAAGGGCTTAATCGTTGTACTCAAAGGCCTCGAACCCTATTGATATTAACAAAATGAAACTCGCCCTTCAGGAAGAAGGGTTTCAAGCCAAAACAGTATTAAACATTCTCAACAAGAGCAATATACCTCAACCGTTATATCGCATTGAGCTTCAGCCTGAAACAAAAACCCTAAAAAAGGTGAAGTACACCCCATATATAAAATCCCATATTTATTACATCGCAAAATCACAAGCGAAGAACCCCATAAGAGAACTGATCCTCCTCAGTGCAGCAACTGCGAAGACATATTGTACCCTGCCAGCTGTTTGTGTGATTTGTGGAGATATTAATAAATCAAACATATGCCCAAAGTCTAAAGGCGATGCTAGCATGAAAAAATGCAGCAATTGTGGAGGTAATAACACCGCAAATTATAGAGGTTGCCCAGTATATACAACCCTAAAGCTAAATTTCTCCGCTAGCAAACAACCTCTAAAACCAGTTGAGCAAACCAGGATAGCCAACTCAAGTAAGAGACAAAATCTTGATGCAACACAATTCTTCTCTGCAATCCCAAACAATAATCAAACTAATTCATACGCTAGTGTTTTAAAACAAAACCCACACCAACCAAGCAATGTAAATAATGAGCAGAAGCACTCACTGCCCACCCAACAGCCAAGTACCCTTGAACATTTGCTTCAAACATTAATCCAGAATATGAACCAATTCATGAACTCAATGCAAACAATGATGCAAGAAATGATGAAAAATCAATCGATGTTACTCTAAACATTTCTATACAGACCATGAGTCGTCTCAAGATATGCCACTGGAACGTCAACGGCTTAAGCCAGCACCGTTTGGAGCTAATTCAATTCCTTCAATCCAACTAGATCAATGCTATGATGATATCTGAGACCCATTTCACTGACAAAAATTGCTACCGAATACCACATTACATTGAGATATACTGTCCCTCAAGATACAGTATTACCGAACAGCAATATAAAGAATTTTTCTCAACTCTTAGTAACAAATCTTGGTTGCTGGCGATTTCAATGCCAAACACACTCACTGGGGCTCCCGTTTAATAACTCCAAAAGGCAGAAGACTATGCTCAATCATTACTAACCGCGGCTACGATGTAATCTCAAATAGACACCCAACTTATTGGCCGACGGACAAGAGGAAGATAACCGATCTCATAGACTTTGGAGTCGCCAAAGGTTTGCAGATGAAAAATACCTCCATAGAGTGTAATTATGATCTATCATCTGATCACTCACCCGCGGTAATATCTATAAAATCAACAAGCCCCCAAGGCAATTGCGGTAGAAAGAAAATAGACTGGTTCAAATTCAAGAAATATGTAAATTCCCATCTTCCTCTAAGTACTGTATTAAGAAATGACACGATGTAGACTCAGCACTCGAAAAATTCAACCAGTTGCTCTCATTAGCTCTTAGCTCAGCCACCTGCACAAGGGTATGCAAGCAATCAAACAATGGCTATTAACACATGGTGAAGCGTCAGACTACTCTTTGTGGAAATAGCAAACAACTCAAATCGGCCAATTCTCATTGATTCCCCCATCCGTTTGACTGACGGTAATTGGGCTAGAAGCAACTATGGGAAGGGTTTGGCTTTTGCAAACCACTTAAAAAGTGTGTTTACACCCAATCCACCCTCTTCACAATCCTCATTACCAAAATTAACTTCTCAACCTTTGTCAATAACGCTCAAAATAAAAAAGGACATATTCAAAGCATTTTATAAAGACTTAAACCCGAAGAAATCACCTAGTCCAAATAAAATTACCGCTAAAATGATAAAAGAGCTACCTCCAGCTTCAGTAATTCATCTCATGCCTCTACTCTCTAAAGTATTCGAAAAGTTACTTGTTATGAATATAATTCCATTTATTAATCTCAACCAACTGATTTCCCAACAACAGTTTGGATTTAGAAAACAGGACGGCACAATAAAATAATTCCACCGCATTGTAACTCTGATAAGGAACACTTTTGAAGAAAAAACGTATTGCTCAGCTGTCTTTCTTGATATCACTCAAGCTTTCGATAAAGTATGGCACGATGGCCTTATTTACAAACTCAAACTATTACTGCCTTCAAATGTTTCCTCATTGCTTAGTAGCTATCTCACGAAAAGACAATTTCTCGTACATCACAAGGATTACACAACAAATCCATTGGATATTCACGCTGGCGTTCCTCAAGGAAACGTTTTGGGCCCCTTACTGTATCACTTATATAGTTCAGATATGCCCAACAATAACTATACATTCATATCGACCTTTGCTGATGGTACGGAAATATTGTGCTTTCGCTCTAACCCCATAGAAGCTACTAAACTCTTGCAGACTCATGTCGATTCTCTTGAAATCTGGTTAGCAAAATGGCGCATAAAAATCAATGAATCAAAGAGCGTACATGTAACCTTCACACTAAGGCTAGATACATGTCCTCCACTTAAAATAAATGGTCAATCAGTTCCGCAATCTTCCTCAACAAAGTACTTGGATATTCACCTCGACAGAAGGCTGACCTGGAACAATCACATAGAGGCAAAGAAAACTCGGATCAAGCTTAAAATTAATCAGTTATGGCGGCTGTTACACAAAAGCTCAAAGTTGAATCTCGAATACAAAATGCTATTATATAAAGCAATCCTGAAGCCAATATGGACTTATGGTATTCAGTTATGGGGCACCGCATTTCCCTCATATATCGAAAAATTGCAGCGAATACAATTCAAGTGCCTGCGAATTATTTTAAACGCGCCTTGTTACCCACAATTTCTGAGGAAGTTGCCAAGTCCTGCAGAAGCTACAGTAAAAAATTACACAACCATCCGAATCCCCTTGCTAGGCAATTATTGCTGAGCATAGGCCATCGACGACTAAAAAGAAATGACACATTGGGAACGCTGTGTAATTGCTAAACCTCGCGACTCAAGAAATTGTGATGGCACAATGGGAATATCACATAATTTTAAGTTAGTTTGTAAGATTTGAATACTTATTGTGAGTTTCTACGAATGGTAGAAAGATTCAATAAAATCTTAGTATTTAAAAACAAAAAAAAAATAAATGATTAAACAAAAATAATCCAAATTAGGTTATTATTCTACAGACAAGGACTGATGCTTTTGCAAAGTAGTGAGAAGTTATATAACTGAAACTATTGAAGTTATATAACTGAAGTATTGACAGTGTAGGTATGAACAAATTCGTTAAGCGATTAAAAAAACCTTCCTCTCTATTTCTAGTAGTTCATTTACTACCATAGAACAGGGGAGAGCACCCCTCCTTGTGGAGTTTCTCTTCTTACGCATCTTGTGGTGGTAGATCCCCCTAGCTCGGATGTTATGAGACTACTTTTTAGTAGCCTTTCTATCCATCTGCTAAGGAAGGCGCTTGGAGCTAACCAGCGGGTCCAGTTCGTCTTTTTAAGCTTTCTAAAGACTGCTGGGGTAGGGGGTTTGTAATCTATAGCAAACTCGATGTACCTATGATCAGAGAAGGAGTACTGATCTAACACTTTACATTTTTTATGTTGCTTACAAAGCCTTCGGAGGCAAGGGTTATGTTTAGAACTTCATGTCTATTTCTTGTTATAAAAGTAGGAATTTCACCCCTGTTGCCCACTACTAGATTTGTTGATATATATATATATATATATCAACAATATTAATCAACAGTGACTCACCTCTGTTATTGATATCCCTTCTTCCCCAAACCGTGTGGTGCGCGTTGCCGTCGCATGCTAGTTTAAGTTTAATTTAAGATTTTTGGGCATCTTCCGTCAAACGCTTTATGTCATTTGGAGGTGATGGATCCTGGTGGTCGTGTGCGAGCTACGGTGATGCAAACCAGCATCACTTACCTATATTCTCTGCTTATACCACCGTTGTATTAAAATTGCTGGAAGGAAAAGGTATTGAATTCTTCAGAAATATACAAGCCCTAGGTCTACCTGTGTTTCTCGTGTATACCAGTCTATATTTTGGTGTCTTCAGTCCACAAACGGTGTTCCCTACAGTCCAAGGTTGCCTAATGTGGACGATATCTTTTCCGTCGGCTTTCAGGCGGAGGATCAGAGCGGCTGTAGCCGCCTTAGACTTGTGCAGAGTTATCTTCAGACGACGAAGCATCACCGCAATCAATGGTCCTATTAACTTCCACAACAGTGATGTCTGCTTCATCATCTCCAGGCTCTAGTAGCGCGTCCTCTAGCATGATGCGGTTCACATACCCTAGAACCTCAGATCCTGAGGAAAACGAATTACGTGAATCTTGCCGCACAAGTCTTTTGGAGCAGGTGGGGAGCACTTCTTGAGTCTCCATTGGTGTTGATGCAGACTGACTGTCTGCGTTTGCTGCAAGGTCATCTTTCCTGTAGATGCGGAGGTTGATCCGCGAGAAACAGTAGTTTATGAAACCACTGGATTTCGGGGTTCCAGGAACTCTTGGTTGACGATTATAGTCCCCTTCCGGTACGTACCTTTCTTCTCCTCATCCATCCGGACTACTCTCCAGTTGTGTGTTCATATTTTTAAGAATGACTCTCGAGTCACTGGGTTCCGCTAGGATCTGAGCCAATGTGCGCGGTCTGGTCGGAATAGCGTATTTCTCTATCACCTCAATACGTGCAACCGGCCATATGTCACCAGCCCTTGTGATGGTGATTCTGAAGATGTCGAGCTTGCGTTAATAAGCACAGGCAACCAGCTTAACATTGCCTTGATGCCAATCTGCTTCTCGGATGGTGGTGAGCCAGGATGCTCTTCCATCAGTGGATTAAAGATTTCCGCGAGTTCATAATAAACTCAGTATGTTGGCCGATATAGAAGGACTTGCTGTAGGAAGCAGTCTGTGTGTTTTTGTGTTCATACTAGAAGTACATGGCGATGTGAGCAAAACATAAACGCACATATTAATGTATGTTGACAAACTTCAAAAAATTTTCTGGGCGTTGCTTCCTATTCTCTATTGGACAATAGTAAATTTTCCAGATATATTAATATCGGCAAAATATTGACCATTAAATGTTTTCGCGACATAGCATCATCTTTCATTCACAAACATTACAACATATTTCAAATTGCCAAAATTATTTAAGTAGCTTACTAAATTCTTCTGAAAATTACTATATAATGGTTGATTTCCCGTTCGCTGATCTGGAGACAACCATGTCGCTTTGTGGATATCGAAATGCTGGAATCTTGTGCCACCAATTACCATGTTTCGTGCTGCGGCGAAGTCGATCAGCCTCATTTCGAGATGTTCGAGAACAACAACCAGCTGAATAGAGGCAATTTCCCTATAGATGGATCGGACGTTCCAGGTGTATATCTGTAAATCGTGGTCCATTTTTCGTTTGCGGGGGTCATCATCAAAAGCTGTAGTCCTTATCCGAGGCACTGTTGTGTTCTTCACTGGGGGCGGGTTTTTATGTGGTGGGTCACAAAACCAACGTGCAATCTCTAATTGAGAGAAGTATTCGCCACTCACTTCAACCGCCGCCCAGCGGGTGCTGGTACGACTTTGCCCGGTGGTCGCCGCATAGAGGCTCTCTATTAAAATGAAGGTCGTCACAAGGAGGAACCCCATTTAAGATAAAGACGCATCACATAGTAAGTAGGACAAACTACATGATGACGAGTGAGTTTAGTTGCGATGAGTTCAAAAGAATTGCGCGAGCTTCGCCAGGTTGAAGCAGTTAGCCACGAAAACATCACGAGACCACCAGTGTATATAATATTTTTATTTTAAAAATATAATGGAGCAATATAATGAAGCACTAAACCCCCATTTTCCCTGAGCATGGTCGGTGACGTATAGCACCGTGTAAGCTCCACTGTAACATCAATTGGCATTTCGGTCATAACAACGGAATAGAAATAGCACTACTGAAAGAAATAAATTTCTTAGGCGTAGTATTAGACCAGCGTTTAGGATGGAAGTCACGTATAGAAAATATGGCGAAAAAGGCTACTAGAATATTTATGGCTTGTTTATCCTTAGCAGGGAAAAATTGGGTTGCACACCAAAGATACTGAGATGTATCTAAACTGTAATCGTTATACCCATGACAGCTTACGGAGCTGTCGTTTGGGAGCACTGCACAAAGCTTCAGACTGTTACCACGGCACTTGACAGGATTAAAGCACTAGCATGTGTATATATAACAGGAACTATGCGACCATATCCAACAATGTCATTGTAAATTCTTTTGGAACTTACACCTCTTCACATCTACATCCATTTAAATCTAACGTAAATCCGTTGTCAATCATAAAATCAACACCAATTATTACGTCATCGATGATGTCGGCCACTATGAATTCATGTTCCCACGTGCAATTTCCAATAGATACTCGTTTTTTTATCTTGCCCAGAATTTGTGCATCCTCACCCGTTGCTGTACGCAATTTTATTCCCATTAAAGGCTCAAACCTCTTTACCAAATCGCTCTTGATTAACGAATGTGATGCACCAGTATCCAGGGTTAACATGAATTCCATATTGTCCAATTTTCCATCAATAGTCAAGCTGCTTGGCACACGCTGTAGTTGTGAAATGTGAATGGTGGGGCAACCCACTGTTGGAGTCAGTTCACGCCGCGCTGAACTGACTCGATTTAGTTTAACGATGGATTTGTGTTAGTGGAGCGATCGCTATCCACCTTATTCTCCTTCTTTTGTCTTCCTGGAGAATTCGTACCTGATCGCTTTCGTCGTAGACGGCAGTCACGCGCCATGTGTCCTGGTTTGTAGCAAACGAAGCACTTACCAGTAAACTTGTTTTCGCGTCGACCTGTTGTTCTTCCTTCAGGCTGCACTACAGATTTGAATGCCTGACACACTGCATCAACCAGATCTGCTGTTTCTGTTTCTAGTTGGCGTACCCGTGGCATTGGTCGACACATCAAACTGGCGGCTTCAAACGTCAATGCACTACTGACTGTTTCGGCATAAGTATTCCTTGGTGACATGACTAGGGCACGCTTTGTCTCTCCATCACGTATGCCATCCATGAAAGCCTCTATTTTGATTTTTTCGACGAACTCGTTATTTTTTCGATACTCGTTACAATATTGTGAGAGGTGACTCTAATATATAACTATTTTTCATTTTGTTTAACTTTTATTGGTTTTCGGTTTTTTTTTGGATTTTCGAATGAATAGAATAAGAATATATTGTAAAGAGTATCGATAGTTGGTTACTCATCACTATTGTGACTGACGCTATTGGCAGCATCGAAACGAATGTCAACAAAAAGAAATAAGCGATAACCAGAACAAGCCAATGAGAAAGGAAGAGAAGAATCTCGATAAAGGAAGATTCTGGGGTGTTGCCAACAGAGTATAAATAGAGCCAGTGTTGAGAAGTGAGAATCAATCTAATTCCGAACGTGATTGCGAAAACATTGATACAGAGGCAAAAGTTGCAAGTACATTTAAGTGTTATAGTAAATTGTTGATTGTAAACAGTGTTGATTGTAAATAGAGATTATTAAATAAATTGTTGCTGTATATAGTTGTATAAAATAAGTGTTGCAGTTATCATTAACAGAATCCAGTGATCGAACAAGGTAATTAAAAACGTAACAATTGGTGTCAGAAGTGGGATTCTGTAAAGATGGTGAAAATTGACCAACTAAAAGTGGACCAGCTTAAAAAGCTGTTGGTAGAGATGAATCTATCGTCATCAGGTGCAAAGGCGGAACTGCTGGAGAGGCTGAGGCAAGCTATGGAGGCTAAGGGAATTAATGTAGAAGAACATGAGTTCTTCGATGAAGCCGATATACAAGCAGTTGTGCACGCTGAGGAAGAGAGCAAGGTAGATTCGAGTGGTCAACTCACGGAATTCATGAAAACCATGATGCAACAGCAGCAACAACAGCTACAAGAAAATGCGTCTCGCATTGACTCCAAGTTTCAAGAACATTCGGTTGAATTGCGTATGAAAATTCAAGAAGGTTCGTCTCGCCAAGAAAGCGTTATGGGAGAGTTCCAGAAGACAATTAACTACAAACTTCAAGAAATTTCTGGGGCTATTAATGAGAAAGTTGCAGAACTAAAAGAACATGTAGATGAAATTTCCGGAGCCGTTAAAGAAAAGGTTACAGATCTGAAGGAACATGAAGATGATTTGGAACATAAGTTCGAGAAATTACAGCACGATCTCAACCAACTAAAAATAAATGGACCAGCCACATCAGTGATTCGAGATTCAAGCACAATCAAACTAAAGCTACCAACATTTGACGGAAGCACGCCATTCAATATCTTCAAGCTTCAATTCGAGACCACAGCTTCGAAGAATCAATGGGATGACAGCGACAAGACAAGCGAATAGTCGCCTTAAAAGGTAATGCTTCCGAAGTGTTACAGATGATTCCAGGGAAAGATCGTGGTAGCTATCAGTCACTGATGGACACACTCCAGCGAAAATATGGAAATGAATACAAGAGTCAATTACATCGAGTGGAATTGAGATCGCGAGTGCAACGGAGTAATGAGAGCCTTCAGGAATTCGCTTCCGATATTGAGCGCTTATGTCATCTAGCGTTGTTCGGTAATTCGGAAGAGTTCGTCGAAAAAATAAAAATAGAGGCTTTCATAGATGGCATACGTGATGGAGAGACAAAGCGTGCCCTAGTCATGTCACCAAGGAATACTTATGCCGAAACAGTCAGTAGTGCATTGACGTTTGAAGCCGCCAGTTTGATGTGTCGACCAATGCCACGGGTACGCCAACTAGAAACAGAAACAGCAGATCTGGTTGATGCAGTGTGTCAGGCATTTAAGTCAGTAGTGAAGCCTGAAGGAAGAACAACAGATCGACGCGAAATCAAATTTACTGGTAAGTGCTTTATTTGCGACAAACCAGGACACACGGCGCGTGACTGCCGTCTACGACGAAAGCGATCAAGATCGAATTCTCCAGGAAGACAAAAGAAGGAGAATAAGGTGGATAGCGATCGCTCCACTAACACAAATCCATCGTTAAACTAAATCGAGTCAGTTCAGCGGGGCGTGAACTGACTCCAACAGTGGGTTGCCCCATCATTCACATTTCAGAACTACAGCGTGTGCCAAGCAGCTTGACTATTGATGGAAAATTGGACAATATGGAATTCATGTTAACCCTGGATACTGGTCCATCACATTCGATAATCAAGAGCGATTTGGTAAAGAGGTTTGAGCCTTTAATGGGAATAAAATTGCGTACAGCAACGGGTGAGGATGCACAAATTCTGGGTAAGATAAAGAAACGAGTATCTATTGGAAATTACACGTGGGAACATGAATTCATTGTGGCTGACATCATCGATGACGTAATAATTGGTGTTGATTTTATGATTGACAACGGATTTACGTTAGATTTAAATCAACGGATACTGCGCTATGCAAATTTCGAACTACCATTGAACATCGGTTACAAGCGTAGTGGGAACATCAAACGAGTACTGGCATGTCAACGCCAAGAGGTTCCAGCAAAATCAGAAGCGGTGATATGGGCACAGATAAATGTGGATGATGGGACAGGCAAGTTGTGGTTGGTGGAAGCAGATAAAGAAATACAAAATAAAAACATCATACTTGGTAGGACGTTAGTAGAACCTAAAGAAAATGGAATAGTACCGGTGCGAATATTAAATCCAACTAATACATCTACAGTTGTGAAGAAAGGAATGGTGATTGGTCATTTCCAGGAAGTTACTGCCGTAGTAGACTGCGAAAAGGGTTCGTCGATAAAAAGTGGAAGATCAGGAACTATTAGGGTGGAAATAAAAGCACAGATGGGGGAACGGGCAGGTGTGCTTACCAAACAGCAAAAAGAAAAGGCTTTACAAGTATTGGAGAAGTACAGTTCAATCTTTTCTTCAAATGGAAAAGCTGGAGGACGAACAACCATCGTGAAGCATCACATTGACACCGGTGATTCTAGACCAATTCGTCAAACACCACGACGAGTTCCAGTGGCCAAAAGAGACGAAGCCATTAAGCTGATTTCCGATATGCAGAAACAAGGTGTTATTGAACCATCAGCGAGTCCATGGAGTTCACCAGTTGTGCTGGTAAAGAAGAATGATGGAAGTACTCGATTCTGTGTGGATTACAGAAAGCTGAATGAGATTACGAAAAAAGACAGCTATCCACTGCCAAGAATCGATGACACTCTGGACACACAACAAATCCATTGGATATTCACGCTGGCGTTCCTCAAGGAAGCGTTTTGGGTCCCTTACTGTATCTCTTATACACTTCATATATGCCCAACAATAACTATACATTCATATCGACCTTTGCTGATGATACGGCAATATTGTGCTCTCGCTCTAACCCCATAGAAGCTACTAAACTCCTGCAGACTCATGTCGATTCTCTCGAAATCTGGCTAGCAAAATGGCGTATAAAAGTCAATGAATCAAAGAGCGTACATGTAACCTTCACGCTAAGGCTAGATACATGTCCCCCACTTAAAATTAATGGCCAATCAGTTCCACAATGTTCCTCAACAAAGTACTTGTGTATTCACCTCGACAGAAGGCTGACATGGAAAAATCACATAGAGGCAAAGAAAACTCAGATCAAGCTTAAAATGAATCAGTTATGGTGGCTGTTACACAAAAGATCAAAGTTGAATCTTGAATACAAAGTGCTATTATATAAAGCAATCCTGAAACCAATCTGGACTTATGGTATTCAGTTTTGGGGCACCGCATCTCCCTCTAATATCGAAAAATTGCAGCGAATACAATCCAAGTGTCTGCGAATTATTGTAAACGCGCCTTGGTATATGAGGAACGTTAACATCCATCGAGATTTAAATGTATCCACAATTTCTGAGGAAGTTGCAATGTCCTGCAGAAGCTACATTCAAAAATTACACAATCATCCGAATCCCCTTGCTAGGCAATTGTTGCTGAGCAAGGGGCATCGTCGATTAAAAAGAAAAGACACACTGAATATGCTGTAAAATTGCTACATCTCGCGACTCACCAAATTGTGATGGAACGTAGGGGATATCACATAGTTTTATTTAGTTTGTAAGATTTGAATACATATTGTTAGTTTCTTGTATTTAAGAAAGATTCAATAAAAAAAAAATAAGCTAACAAAAAAAAAAAAAAAAAAAACTCTGGACACACTATCTGGAACGAAGTGGTTCTCAACTCTTGATTTGCAAAGTGTATCCTGGCAAGTGGAACTTGGTAAGGAAGACAAAGAGAAAACAGCTTTCAGTATTGGCGATGGTCTATGGCAATTTACAGTTATGCCATTTGGCTTATGCAATGCGCCAGCTACTTTTGAACGTTTGATGGAGCGTGTACTCAGAGGACTACACTGGAAAACGTGCTTGGTGTACCTCGATGACATTATCGTTATGGGAAAAGCTGAAAGAAGTATTTGAGCGTATACAATCAGCAGGGCTTAAACTGAATATGAAAAAGTGTTCACTCTTTAGGCGAGAAGTTAAATATCTTGGTCATAAAGTAAGAACAGAAGGGGTACATACCGACGAGGAGAAAGTAGCAGCAGTACAAGAATGGCCTATTCCGTCGAATCTTCACGAGTTAAGAAGCTTCCTAGGCTTATGCACCTACTATAGACGATTTATTCCTGGATTTGCAAACATCGCCAGCAGTCTGCATGAGTTAACAAGAAAGAACAAACCATTTGTATGGGGCGAAGACCAACAGAAAGCATTCGAACAACTGAAAGAAAGACTCTGTTCAGCACCAGTGTTAGCGTATCCAATACCTGGACAAAAGTTTGTGTTGGACACAGATGCGAGTGGCTATGGAATAGGTGGTGTGCTATCTCAGATCATAGATGGGCAAGAAAAAGTAATAGCATACTACAGTAAAATCCTGTCGAAGACAGAAAGAAACTACTGTGTCACTCGAAGAGAGTTGCTCCCAATACTGGAATGTGTAAAGTATTTCCATAAATACTTGTACGGCCAGTCATTTCATCTAAGAACTGACCACGCAGCGCTAAGGTGGTTATTGCAATTTAAAAACCCAGAAGGACAATTGGCGCGCTGGATTGAAAGGCTGCAGAGTTATCATTTTACCATCGAACATCGTAAAGCAGGACATCACGGCAACGCGGATGTTCTATCTCGTCGTCCTTGCAAAATGGAATGTAAACATTGTTCTCGAGTGGAGAGCAAGGAGCACATTGTCGACATACGACTTACGAATATATTGCCGGAGGAGTCATGGACCACCGAACGAGTTCAAGAAGATCAGCGGAACGACCCAAATCTCGTAAAGATTATGGAATACAAGGAGCAGGACATACGTCCAGATTGGCAAGAAATGGCTAATGAGAGTCCAATAGCAAAGGCATACTGGGCGCAGTGGCAAAGCCTGCACTTACGAGACGGATGTTTATTCCGAGCATGGGAAAGTGAGGATGGAAAAATCACTAATGATCTTCTAGTGGTACCCAAGGCGAGAATAAATGAAGTGATAGCTGAGTATCACAATGCCTCCAGTGGAGGGCATTTGGGAATCACCAAAACCGTCGAGAAAATAAAGAAACGATTCTATTGGGTTGGATGTCATGACCATGTCGCTGATTGGATTCGGAAGTGTAAGCAATGTGCAATGGCCAAAGGTCCTACTAAGAAAAGTCGAGGTAAGATGCACCAATACACCGTGGGTGCACCATTTGAGCGAATTGCTATGGACATAGCTGAGCCATTTCCAATAAGCAACGCAGGAAACAAGTATGTTCTGGTGGTTATAGATTACTTCAGTAAATGGCCTGAAGTATACCCCATTCCAAATCAGGAAGAGAGTACAGTTGCGGATGTATTCGTCAACCAATGGGTTACTCGTTTTGGTGTACCGATGGAGTTACACTCAGACCAAGGTCGAAATTTCGAATCAGGTGTATTCCAAGAGATATGCCGTATGCTGGGTATATACAAAACTCGTACAACACCTTTGCATCCACAATCTGATGGCATGGTAGAACGATTTAACCGTACCTTGGAGGAATATTTGAGAAAAGTCGTAGATAAATACCAAAGAGACTGGGATGTACATATACCAATGTTCCTCATGGCATATAGATGCGCACAACATGATACGACGGCTACTACACCGGCAATGGCAATTTTTGGAAACGAGTTAAGACTGCCAGCTGATTTAAAATTTGGAGTCGTAACACCAACGAGATCAACCGAAGGTAATTATACTAGCGAAAAGCGGGAACAGTTGGATGAAGTACATCAGTTCATCAGAGAGCGGTCGCAGACGATAAGCGATAAGATGAAGGCCAGGTATGACTTGAAAGCAAATTCAAAAGGGTTCTATGAAGGAGAGGTCGTAATGCTTCATAATCCACAACGAAAGAAAGGCCTGTCCCCTAAGCTACAGACTCATTCGGAAGGACCATATAAGATTATAGCAAAGATAAATGACGTAGTGTATCGTATTCAACGTGCCTGGAATAAAAGAGTAAAGTTTAAAGTAGTGCACTTGGAGCGACTTGCGCCATATCGAGGGGAAGTATAAAAACTTGTTCGGGACGAACAAGGTTAAGAGGAGGGCAGTGTAACGAGTATCGATAGTTGGTTACTCATCACTATTGTGACTGACACTATTGGCAGCATCGAAACGAATGTCAACAAAAAGAAATAAGCGATAACCAGAACAAGCCAACGAGAAAGGAAATGAAGAATCTCAATAAAGGAAGATTCTGGAGTGTTGCCAACAGAGTATAAATAGAGCCAGTGTTGAGAAGTGAGAATCAATTTTGATCTCGAACATGATTGCAGAAACATCGATACAGAGGCAAAAGTTGAAAGTACATTTAAGTGTTGATTGTACATAGAGATTATTAAATAAATTGTTGCTGTATATAGTTGTATAAAATAAGTGTTGCAGTTATTATTAACAGAATCCAGTGATCGAACAAGGTAATTCAAATAGAATTAAACGGGATTCTGTAAAGATGGTGAAAATTGACCAACTAAAAATGGACCAGCTTAAAAAGCTGTTGGTAGAGATGAATCTATCGTCATCAGGTGCAAAGGCGGAACTGCTGGTGAGGCCTTTTTTCAGGCGGTCAAACTAGTGCCCCTTAAAAAGTAAATAGAGTTGTAAATCGAGTTGATTAAATGAATTGTTGTTGTATATAGTCATAGAAAATAAGTGTTGCAATTATTATTGACAGAATCCAGTGATCGAACACGCTATTGATCAATCTCCCAATTCGGCTACCATCTATATATGTATATATATATATATATATATATATATATATGCATATATATATATATATATATATATATATATATATATATATATATATGCATATATATATATATATATATATATATATATATATATATATATATATATATATATGCATATATATATATGCATATATATATATATATAACAGCTCGGCCTGTGGTGAAGCCTTATTGTTCGCCGTTCCACTCTTTAACACCCCTACAACCCCCAGATTTTTGAATCGAGATCCAGTTTTTGGGTTTTTACAATCAATGTTGTTCCCACGAGTTGCGAAGAAATAAATGTCCGCCTGAGCATAGATTCGCAGTACGCAGGTAAGGCTACTTATTGCGGAGGGCGCCAGGTATCCGTAAGCTCACGTTAGCGACTGGGCTATTTCAAAAAGGGGCTCCCAGCCTGGCTGATTTTCGGCACGGATCGCTTAACACCTGAATTCAACCCCTCACCTCCGACCATGATAAGAGTACGTTGCCGAATGCTGTACTATTGAAGAGTAACAAAAACTTACCAACTTACCCTTATCTTAGCTAGATACCGCCTGACATCGTACAGGCTAAACTGTGGTATCTATTTCCAGTAGGCACCCTCGAGGCGGGTTCAGTGGAGGATTTTGATGACACGTATAATTGTAAATCGTGCCAACGTTACCTCGTTCGTGGTGAGGTACCGATCAGCTTATTGTCCCTTTTAGACATCGGGTTTCGAAACAATCTTTGTATGTGCGCCACCGAACGTACTAATCGATTGAAATTGGAAAAACGAGATAAACGTTCATCGTAGAAATCTGTATTTGTTGTTCTTTCGAAGGACCTCGTGTTTCGAACAGTTTTGACTGTTATTTGTTGATTGCATAGAGATGAGCACTTACTCCGTAATTCTGTGGAATCACTCGGTATTCCCCAGAGCTTCAACTTAGTTGTAAGTAGAAATTCTGGGCTACACCACCACTGCCTTAAATGTATTAGATGATTAGGTGTGACACCTCTGGTTGCGTGATCTGATGGATTTACGGAAGACGGAACATACCTCCACGAAGTTGGTGATAACGTTGAAACTATCTTCGACACCCTGTTATAGACATATACGTTACGGTGTCGAGGAAATCCACGTATCCAATAATACACTGCAGTGGAGTCCGTCCACCCGAAACATTTATGCTTCGATACATTTAGTGCACCTGCCACTTTATCTAATAATTACATTGCCAAAAAGGCTGCACAAAGTTCCAGTCGTGAAATTGACGTCGTAGGTTTCATTGGTGCTAGTCGTGATTTCCCAGCTATAAGCGACACAGACACTGCATTTGTTGAGTTTTGAACTCGCAAGAAGATGGCTGCGGCGTAGACATCTGAGATGCATCTCCGAATGCATGTAATGCGGCAGACGAACACTGATCGAAGTTCACCCACCTTGGTATAGTAATGTCGTTAATTTTTCTAGCATCGACCAGAAAATTGTTCCACTCATCTCGTAGCGCTGTGGGTATGGGATCATCATAATTTTAAAAAAATCACCAACAGAGCCAACCATCTAATGGGAACAAACACACTCGCGATCATGGAAAGGATATGTCGTTTGGTGGCTGAGATGTCAATGGGATTTAGTGAAATTTGACAACGCAAAACATCTTGCTTGTATGCCATAAAATCCCTAACGCCTTTATGCCGTCTTTCTCAGCAATATGTAACTCATGGGAATTTTCGCGATCTTCGTAAGGAATTTCCTATAAGAATTCGGAACAATTCGATGCCCACTTTCACAACCTCATGCCTGCGTTATTCAATATTTGAGTTAATCCATTCGTGATGACCGTCATGCAATGAATCTGCACCGCTTATATATTCATCCATGTAAAAATTCTCTATTAAATGATAGCATGAATCAGGATGCTGTTTCACATTGTTAAGTGCTATCTGTTTGAGTACTCTAGTAGTAATATATCACGCTGGTGACGTACCGTATGTGAGCGTATTCAGTTGAAATATTTCGGGTTCTGTGTCTGTATTTTCACCCCAAAATATTTGCTGTAGACATCAATCCTTCACGTCAATCAAAATCTGTCGGTACATTTGGGCGATATAAGCTGAAAACGCTATTCTATGCTTGCGGAATCGTGCTAAAATAATGAAGAGATCGTTTTGAATAACTGGGCCATCGGCTTGCACCCGATATGTTTATCCGAAATGTTTTTCAATATCGCACTCCGTCGACATCACTTCTCCCTCTGTAACATTTTCTTGGTTCAAAACTCATCGCAAGAGGTGATCAATATCAATCAGTGCCGTCTGAAGCACACTAGTTTCGATTAGGGGCACGTCGAAGGTGATGCTTCCAGCGATTACCCAACCAAATAGTGTATTTTTCTCCATTAGTGTGCCTTATGGATGTACTATCTTACCGTCGGTAATTGTGTTAAATACTACATCTACCCCAAGGAGTAGGTCTATTATTGCTGGCTTATCAAAATACCGATCGGCAAGATTTAGCATTTTAAAATACTCCATATAAGCGCTTGGTACCTGCAATTGCGGTACATCATCGAGTAATTTTGGCAGCACGTAAGCAATCGTGGCCATATCAGTATGTGGCTCGGCACATATTTGAATAGTTATTTTACCACGAGAGACAATTGAGCCACTGGTGGATGTATCAATTCCACTGATCAATACACTTGCATGTGTACAGATCATGCAAAAGTGTATTATGTTTTCGATTACACGTTTTGCAATTTGAAAATGTACATACCGTTAGGCGATGCTTTGCGCGTAGGCAATTCGTTTGTTTTCAATTGATAGTGGTTCGACTGGTTGGCTTAGAACGTGTAATGCATTGTAATTTTCATTAATTGTATTATAAAAGCGTGAGCTTCGTACATGCGTCGTTAACTAATGATTTTTGCTATATATATATATATATATATATATATATATATATATATATATATTATATATATATATATATATATATATATATATATATATATATATATATATATATATATATATATATATATATATATATATATATATATATATTACTTACTTACTTATGTGGCCATAACAACCGAATATCGATTTAGGACGAAAATAACATGCTTCGCCAGCCATCTCTGTTCTTCGCTAGCTGGCGCCAGTTAGAAATTCCAAGAGCCGTCAGGTTCTCCAGTACTTGGTCTTTCCACCGGAGGTTTGGTCTTCCTCTTCTGCGTCGTCCTCCAGCGGGTTCCGAATATAACACCTTCTTAGCTGGAGCGTGTTCTTCCATTCGCTCGACATGACCTATCCAGCGCAGCCGCTGGATTTTGATGCGCTTTACTATGTCAATATCGGCATACAGCTCGTACAGCTCATGGTTGTACCTTATTCGGTACTCGCCACCAACGCAAATAGGTCCAAAGATCCTGCGTAGGACTTTTCTCTCGAAAACTCCAAGCATTCGCTCATCTGAGGTGGAAATTGTCCAGGATTCAGCGCCATATGTTAGGACAGGCATGATGAGAGACTTGTAGAGTGTAGTTTTCGTTCTTCGAGAGAGGGCTCGACTTCTCAATTGTTTACTCAGCCCAAAGTAACACCTGTTAGCAAGAGTTATCCTACGCATGATCTCCAAGCTGACGTCATTACTGCTGTTAATGCTGGTTCCAAGATAGACAAAGTCCCTTACTACTTCAAAAGCGTAGTTGTCAACAGTGACGTGCTGTCCAAGACGCCGGGACTCTTTGTTTGTTGACACTAGATACTTCGTCTTACCCTCGTTCACCGTGAGACCCATCCGACGCGACTCTCTTTCCAACTCTGAGAATGCTGCAGTGACTGCTCGCGTGTTCATGCCGATTATGTCAATATCGTCGGCATACGCTAACAGCATGACACTTTTGTTGAAGATAGTGCCATTATGTCGTAGATCAGCAGCTCATATTATTTTCTCCATAATAAGATTGAAGAAGTCGCACGATAACGAATCACCTTGTCTGAAACCCCGTTCGGTACTAAACGGTGCGGAGAGGTCCTTCCCAATTTTCACTGCACAACGGGAGTTATGCAGTGTCATTCTACAAAGTCGAATGAGCTTTGCAGGAATACCGAACTCAGACATTGTTGCGTAGAGGTAATCCCTTATCGGACTGTCGAAAGCGGCTTTATAATCAACAAATAGGTGGTGTGTGTCGATCTGTTTTTCTTGGGTCTCCTCCAGGATTTGGCGCAGTGTGAAAATCTGGTCGATGGTGGATTTACCAGGTTTGAAGCCACACTGATAAGGTCCAATCAGGTTGCTGAGCATAGGCTTCAGCCTTTCACATAGTACGCTCGATAGAACCTTGTATGCGATGCTCAGGAGACTTATTCCACGGTAGTTGGCGTAAATTGTGCGGTCTCCTTTTCTATGAACGGGACAGAGAACACTGAGCCTCCAATCATCAGGCATGCTTTCATCCGACCATATTCTGCTAATGAGCTAGTGCATGCGGGTGAGCGGTCTTAAACAACTCGGCAGGCAGGCCATCAGCACCTGCAGCTTTGTTGTTCTTCAGCCTTAAAATGGCCGTTTCAACCTCGTCATAGTCGGGTGGTGGAACATCAACACCATCATCTGTAATTGGGGTTATCGGGCAAACTCCTCCACTGGCGGAATTGTTCGTAGCATCGCCATTCAATAACGTGGAGAAGTGTTCCCTTCATAGGCTCAGTACACTCTGGACATCCGTAACCAGATTCCTATTTCCATCACGAGAAGAAGAGGATTTTAACCTCCACTAAGGCGCTTGATCTTTTCAAAGAATTTTCGAGTCTCATTCTTGTCTGTACACATCTCTATCTCCTCACACTCGCGTCTTTCCAACTCCCTCTTCTTGCGCCTGAAAAGACGTCTCTCTGCACTCCTTTTCTCTCTATACCGCTCCTTAACAGCTCGCGTTGCGCCTGCACGCAGGGTTTTTCTGTAGGCGGCGTCTTTCTCTGCGGTAGCGTCGCGACACTCCTGATTATGCCACTCATTCCTCAGAGGCCGGTAGGAACCGATTACCTCCTCGGCAGCAGTAGTCATGGAGTGGGATATATGTGTCCACCGTGCGCATATATCATCAAGTGGGGGAGTGTTCTGCATAAGCAGATCCGATAGTCGAGTGGAAAATGCATCTGCTGTATCTGGTGATCGCAGCTTACTGACGTCGAGCTTTCTTTGTGTGGGACTTCTTTTGTTATTTGCGACACATAGGCGTGTGCGCACCTTAGCTGCAACAAGGTAGTGATCCGAGTCGATGTTGGCACCACGGATCGATTTCACGTCCATCACACTGGAAGCATGCCTTCCGTCAATCACCACATGATCAATTTGGTTTCTTGTACGATGATCTGGAGACAGCCATGTCGCTTTGTGGATGTCGAGATGCTGGAATCTGGTACCACCAATTACCATGTTTCGTGCTGCGACGAAGTCGATCAGCCTCATTCCGTTATCGGAGGTGTTCTGGTGGAGGCTGAAATTTCCGACAGTTGGACCAAAGGTACCTTCCTTGCCCACCCTGGCATTAAAGTCGCCAAGCACGATTTTGATATCGATTTATATATATATATATATATATATATATATATATATATATATTTATATATATATGTATATATATATATATATATATATATATGTATATATATATATATATATATATATATATATATCTATATATATATATATATCCAACTCAGTGGATTTCTGCACAATGAGTTGACCTTTGAGGTGGAGAGCTCGGGAAGAGCTTTGAAAATTTCAACGCCTGAGAAGCCTCATCTGAAGACGATGGAAGGGCCAGTTGTGTTATCCGCACAGAAAAGTTTGGCGAGGTAGAAAGGGAAGGTGTTGTACTCACCGTGCTGTGTTCCAAGGAGGACGCGGAGGACGCCATCGTTCGATTCCAGAAAGATGCAGTATTAGGGGTGAGACGCGGCTTCGGGCGTAGGGCTAATGGCAGAAGAAGCCAATAGGGCGGGAGGTAGGCCAGCGCCAGGAACCACTAAATGTGTGTCAACTCAATATACACCACAGCAAAGCAGCATCAGCAATGATGGTGTGGAGCTTCGATGAGGATGAGCTTGACATTGCACTGGTTGTCAAAATGTTGGATAGGATTTTGGATTGGAGAGTTGTGGATAGACTAACCATGTCGGACTACAGGGCCATTCAGTTTGGGGTTACGTCCTATAAAAGACATAGGAACGACTGTAGAATGGTAAAGATACCGAAACGATCGGATTGTACAAGGTACTGCGAAGTTCTTGAGGAATTATTGCCAAGAAGGCTTAAGAGACCTAGAACAACCGCAGATGTTGAGTACGAGGTGAGGGCTATCAGCTCAGCAATGATCAAAGCTTTTGTAGCTTCATGTCCTCTGACGGTGGAATGGGGAACTGGAATCCAGGAATCCGTAAAACAAAAACGTTTAGGAAATTCTGCTCAAATATGCAAGATATGACCGATGTATATAGATTACAGAGGATCATATCAAAGGACCCGGTGTCAAAGTTGGGATTAATTCGCAAAACGAATGGATCCTTTACAGAGACAATCGTAGAGTCACTGAAATACCTGATGGAGGTGCATTTTGCAGGAAGCTTTAGATCAGAAGATCCTTGGGAAGCCACCCGCAAGGGTGCAAACAGAAATGAAAGATTAGGAGCTGAAAGGATAGTCACCAGAGATGGAGTGATAAACGCCATTAAGCGTTTCTCTCCATTCAAAACAGCGGGTACAGACGGGATATTTTCAGCCCTACTTCAGTGGGGTGCACTACTTGCCTGGCTACAGGATATATCCGACTCAGGTAGAGAGACTAAGATTGTATTTCTTCCAAAACCGGGAAAAAGGGACTACTCAGAGGCTAAATCTTTCCGGCCGGTTAGCTTGACCTCCTTTCTGCTTAAATGTATGGAGGGAGTACTGGCGGACTACATGGAAAGGACAACGCTTCGACGGTTTCGACTAAGGATGGACCTTGCTTCTCGTGAAGTCAGCCCAACCATTATAAGGTGGGTGGACAGCGTGCTGAGGATAAGGGCAATAAACTTTCAAAATGGAAGTTACAGACTCAGAGGTAGGGTAGTCAAAAGGTGTCCACAGGGGGGTGTATTATCGCCCAACCTTTGGAACATCACGGTCGATTCCCTACTTCAGCTTCTGGACTCAAAAGTCATACACACCGTCGGGTATGCAGATGACATAGCGGTGACGGTGAGCGGTAAATTCCTGGACACTATTTATGATACCATGAGAGCTGCACTCAAAATGGTTGAAGGATGGTGCACGGAACAAGGTCTCTTTGTAAATGCTAGTAAGTCGGAAACAGTACTCTTTACTAAAAGGAGGACTGGACTAACAATAGACCCTCTTAGGCTTTTTGGATCGAACATCAACGTCTCCAAGGAAGTAAAGTATCTAGGTGCTATCCTGGATAACAAGCTGACTTGGAATAGTCACTTCGATGACAAGATCCAGAAGGGCAAGCGGGTAAGAGAGTGTAAGAGTAAGAGGGTGTTCGGTCTCATGTGGGGAATTACTCCCAGAGCAGCGCACTGGATCTACACAACGATGGTCAGACCCTTAATAACATATGCTGCTTTTTGGGTCTGGTGGTCTAAGGTCACCCAAAAGACCACGAAAAGCAAGTTAGATAGGGTACAAAGAATGGCTTGTATTGGGATTACCGGAGCTATCCGGACGACCCCAGTAGAAGCATTGGAAATCTTTCTCGGGCTGCTGCCGTTGGACTTGCATATTATGAAGTCAGCCCATTAACAGCATTAAGTCTGAAGACAACCAATAATTGGTATGAATTCGGCACAGAGAGGGGGCACAGGGGCATCCTGTCACTGCTATATAGCATGCACTCTGAATCTGGGAAAATACGTATCGGTCTATCAAGCAGAAATGCTTGGTCTAATGCATGCGCTACCATCTACTGGATGGAAAGGTGCAAGGTAAGAAAATCTTGCTAGCACTCGATAACCAGGCGGCTGCAACAACCTACGGTATGTGTTCAGAAACTTAATGGGTGTGCTCGTAGTGATGCGATTACTCTTAAGTGGGTGAAGGGACACATTGGTATAGAACAGAATGAAGTTGCAGACGCCTTGGCTAGACAAGGATCTGAAGCTGAATTTTATGGACCGGAACTAGTAGTTGCTCTTAGCAGCGGGACGGTGAAGGCTAAGGTCGAAGAGTGGATAAAGAAACTCCATCTCATAAGATGGGAAAACTTATCTTCTCGTAGACAGGCAAAGGCTTCGTTGAGGCTATCCAAGGGCAGTGAATCGGGGAGGGTTCTCAGTCTAGGACGAATGACTCTAAGCTGGTTGACTGCATTAATAACTAGGCATGGCAATTTCAGGTACCACCTCAGCAAGATGGGTCTTGTTGGAGGGGAGGATGCTGACATTTGCAGATTATGCATGGAAGAGGCAGAGACAGAGGCGCCCATAGTGTGCCAGTGTCCTGCATTGGCAAGCAGGAGGATGTCCACACTGGGTCGCCAATTTATTGATGAACTCGAAATGTGGAAGACATGCTTGAAATAACGCGTGATGTTATTATGAGGAAGGAAGTAGAAGAATTCTACAACCGAAAAAATAATTAACACACGATTTGAGGGACGAAAAGGGACCCATATAAGTGGTCTGACTCGGCTAATCGCTAAAATATATATATACAAATATACGGCTTAGTCAGCAATCTTTCCGTGACGATATCAATATTTTAAAACGTAACAACTCAATACCGAAGAAGAGCAAATATTATGGATTGGATCCATTCTTCGATAGAAATGGTATCGTTAGCATCGGTGGGAGGATTGGAGAGGCTGCTATGCCTTTCGAGCATCTACATCCTTCAATACTGCATAAAGATTATCACCTTTCGTAAGGTGGTCATCCATTGGATCCACACAAAAAACTTACACTGCGGCTTACGCCAAACGATTTATCTTGTCTCCCTTTCAAATGAGATGACATATCTCACTGTCATTCGTTGTTATTCATATCAGTATTCGTACTCTTTAGTATTCACTTCCGTCCAGTAACTTGACAGCAACACACACAATGTGTTCTTCTTAATAATTACAAGTAATCAATAAAACTCATTATTCTATGGTAACATACCATATTACTCTGAAAATTATTATTTATTTATATATATATATATATATATATATATATACATATATGTATATATATATATATATATATTTATATATATATATTAATTTATATATATATATATATATATATATATATATATATATATATATATTTATATATATATATATATATATATTTATATATATATATATATATATATTTATATATATATATATATATATATTTATATATATATATATATTTATATATATATATATATATATATATATTTATTTATTTATATATATATATATATATATATATATACATATATATATAAATGGGTGCTGTAGCTCAGTGGTTAGTGCGTGGGCCTTCTTATCTGTAGGTTGTGGGTTCAATCCCCGGCAGAAGCATAATAAATTTATTATCGAAAAGATTTTTCTTTCGGACGGTACCCACCTGACGGCAGGTTATTGGAAATTCTTCCAGCAGTAACAATTTGCCATAAAAGAATCTTCTAAAAGAAGTCTGCGAACTAAATACAAGGGTACAACGGGTTGGCGAAACTTTTTAACAATATGCCTCAGATATTGAACGGCTGTGTAACGTCTCTTATGCTGGTAAACATAGTGATTTCATTGAGACAATTAAAGTCGACACATTCATTGAAGGCATGATTCAGAAACCAAACGTCAATCACTCATGTCCCCGAGAGCTGGTTTGATGTGTCGTCCAATACATAAAGTTCGAAAATTGTAGACTGAAACGGATGATCTGGTTGAAGTGGTACGCCAAGTAAGTAAGTCCAAACAAGCTTCAGTAATTTGACGTGGAGGTACATTTAGTGGAAAGTGCTTTTATTCTGATAAACCTGGACATATGGCACGGGATTGCCATATACGTCGAAAACGTTCTCGATCAAGCTTTCCAGAGAAGAAGAAACCCGAAGACGGGGTGAACAGCATTAACAAGACTACGTACAAGCCTTTTTAAAACTAAATGACTCAGTTCCAAGGGTCGTGATCTGGCTCCCACAACGGGTTGCCCCACCATCCTCATTTCTCAAATAAAACGCGAGCCTAACAGCCTGACCATCGATGGAAAAATTAACAATGAAGCATTCATTTTGACTTTGGATACTGGCGCATCTCAGTCGATAATAAAAAGTGGCCTGGTGAAAAAGTTTATGTCATTGGTTGGCATAAAGCTTCGCACAGCAATAGGTGAAGATGCGCCAATTTTGGGGAAGGTCTTTGTTACTGCCGGAAAAATTGCCAATTCTTGCCGGCAGATGGGTACCGCTCAAAAGAAAAATCTTTTCGATATCGAATGTTGTTACGCTTCAGCCGGGGATTGAACCCACGACCTATAGTTTAGAAGTCCAACGCACTAACTGCTGAGCTACAGCACCCAGATGTCAAGAGGTTACAGCTGTGGTTAATTGCCGAACGGATACGGCAATAGTAAAAACAGGAGGCCAAGCGGGCGAAGTAATTGCAATGGTGCAGATGCAAGAATGGACTAAAGAGCTTACTGAACATCAGTAAAATAAGGCGTTACAAGCAATAAGGAAGCATTGATCTATTTTTGCACCTAAAGACAAAACTGCCGGAAGAACAGCTATAGTGAAACATGAAATTGACACCGGCGATTCTAAACCTATCCGCCAAACGCCACGAAGTTCCATTGGCTAGAAGAGATGAAGTAACAAAATTCGTTGCCGATATTCGGAGGAAAGGTGTTATAGAACCATCAGCCAATCCCTGAAGTTTACAAGTAGTTCTTGTGAAGAAGAAGACGGTAATACTTGATTCTGTAAGTAAGTTGAGTGATGTCACGAAGAAAGGCTACCTTCGCACGGATGACGAGAAAATAGCAGAGGTGAAAGAGTGGCCCAAACCAACAAATCTGCATGATGTAAAACGTTTCCTGGGGTCTACTACAGACGAATCGTGCCTGGCTTTGCAAATATAGACAGTAGTTTACATAAGCTACCCAGAAAGAACCACGCATTTAAATGAGGTGACAAGATAAGGCTTTCGAACAGCTCAAAGAGCAAATCTCCTCCGCACCAGTATTAGATTACCCAATACCTGGCAAAACATTTATATTGGATAGGGATGAGAGCGGCTACGGAATCGGGGTAGTACTGACTCAGATAATAGATGGACAAGAAAAAGTGATAGCCTACTACAGCGAAGCTTTGTCAAAACCAGAGAGCTACTTGCAATAATTGAATGCGTGCAACACATCCATAAGTATCTGTACGGACAACCATTCCTTCTCAGGACTGACCATGCAGCACTCCGCTGGCTACTACAATTCAAGGATCCAGATGGTCAACTATCGCGATGGATTGAGCGATTACAAAGCTACGACTTTACAATTGAGCAACGTAAATGAGGTCATCATGGCAATGCTGATGCCTTATGGCATCGTCCATGCAACACAGAGTGCATTGTACACGAGCTTAAAGTTAAGAACCATTATAGCGTATCGACCCAGACCTTGCAATAAATCATGGAAAGTAAAGAGCATGGTATCCGACCAGAATAGCAAGAAATGGCTAGTGAAAATCCGATATATAAGGCGTACTGGGCGCAATGGCAAAGCTTGCACCTTAGTGATGGTTGTCTGTACCGGAGATGGGAAAGTGAAGATGGCAAAACGACAAATAACCTTCTGGTGGTATCAAAGTCTAGGATCAACGAGGTAATATCAGAATATCACAATGCATCCAGTGGAGGTCATTTGGGCATAGTTAAAAACACAGAAAAAATCAAAAGGCGCTTCTACTGGGTTGGATGCTAAGAATCCGTAGCGGACTTTATAAGAATATGTGACAAATGCTCACCAGCGAAGGGTCCACATAGAAGGAGCCGAGGTAAGTACACTACGGGTGCTCCATTTGAACGAATTGCGATGGACATAGTGGGACTTTTCCCCTCGAGCAACTTGGGAAAAAGTATGTGTTGGTAGCAGTAGACTACTTTAGTAAATGGCCAGAAGCGTACCCTACTCCAAATCAAGAAGCGAAAACGGTCGCTGAAGTATTCGTGAACAATTGGATTACACGATTTGGTGTTCCATTAGAGCTACTTTCAGACCATGGGCGAAACTTCGAATCAAGGATGTTTAAGGAAGTTTGCACAATGTTGGGTGTACATAAAACTAGTACCACCCCATCTACAGTCAGACGGTGTTGTAGAACGATTCAACCGTACCTTGAATTAGTACCTGAGGAAGTCGTTGACAAGGATCAAAAAGATTGGGACTGTTGGGTCCTTATTTTGTAGCACCCTAATCCCTGTCTAGAAATCTTATAGTTTAGGACTTAACTCTTTCTTTTATTCTCCTGTTTGCCGTAATTCTTTCACGCACAACATAATTATTTTTTCAACATAGTTTTTTCTTTATTTAACAGTATATATGTATTTCTTTCACAAGATAGCTTTAATTTTAACTATATGTTATTTTTTTTTCTTTTTCAACAAAGTTGTTTTCTTTAAATGCTTCCTTTTTCACAATTTATATATATATATATATATATATATATATATATATATATATATATATATATATATATATATATATATATATATATATATATATATATATATATATATATATATATATATATATATTCTTTTCACAATTCGACTCTATCAAGGACGTTGTATCCTTCACAATGTGATTACTACCTTTACTTCACTCTGACTTGCTCTTCGAGTCATCTACTAATCTTACGTAACTAGATTCACTAACCCACTGACTGCTATTTCAGCCGCCTGCTTAGTTTATATAGCCTAATGTTCGTGACGTAATTTACAATGTAAGCCTGTCCTTGGATAAAAGAATTTCTGAAGAAGTTGCAATTTCAATTCGATGCAAGGTCGAGACATTGCAATTTCCTCAGTAGGTAATGATTACTATTTGTATTTAACACTTGTTGTTCTAAATGTTGTACATGCGTTATGTATTCATGGTTGTTGCTTATTTTTGTTTTTCTTCTTTCTTTTTGGTTCTTTTTCTTTCTTTTAAATTATTTCATACTCGTACAGTGAGGTACTATAACGCTGACAACGCATTTTTATAAATATATTATTTTAGTCAATGACAATTACATTATGCATAGTATGTTGATTATCATTAATTAATGGTTACAGCGATATTCACATAATAAACTAACGTAATGATAACAATAATATTACTATAACATTTGTAGTGAGTTAAAATGCATAAACTAGATGAGCATTATTTTGACTCACAACATCCCTCCACACATTATGAAGAAAAAATTATCAATTTGAAAGATTGATAGTTTTTTCTTTTACAAATTGAATTTACAATTTGTTTAGGTTAAATATATCAGCTTTAAAACGTATATACTGTGTATTTATATGTGCATCTTAATATTTTATACCTATCTTTATAACTTATTAACTGGCAATCTACCACTACGGATGATGATTTTCTTGGTTCCCTGTTTCTGTTGAGCCGCTTTCTTCTGTTGTACTGTGGTTAGACGAAGTTCTTGTTAATTCCGCAGTTGCTTTATATTTTGTTCTCAATGTTGAAACTGTTTTAATGTGTCGAAGAGGATTTATTTGGAATGTAGAATTTTGCTCGCTGCACTGCACTCTTTTATCTTTGCGTTTTCTGGTGTGATGTTGACCATTGTTGAAATAGGCTAATAGGCTAATAATATGATGTAGGGCTAATTTTTTTTTCTTTCATCGGTGCTACTGTTGTATACCACGTAGATTTCTTGCTCACCATGATATTCCGTGGTGTCCAATGTTTGAATGGTTATTACATTACTCCTTTGTAGTATCAGTGAGGTTGTTACTCCATTGTAGCATCAGCGTTGTTGAGGTGTTATCGTGTCTCCTTTTTATACTCGTGTGACTGACGATTTAATCTGCTTATTAAATGCTTATCTTTGCAATGTTCATACTTCAGCATTATTTACAAAATGGATGCTCAATGCACGTGTTTTGTCCGGTATGTATATTTTCTCTCAACAAACTCTCAATGGATGAACAATATCTTGCAGTGTGATTTTTTGTATGCAACACTACTAAGATATATCGTTATGTGACACCCTGCAACCCATTGTCAAATGCGCGACAACTGAGTCAATAATAGGCGTTCACTATCCATATAAAAACGTAACACATGAGTCTTGTATGTTCACACTCTGTATTGCTGCTGCTATATATCGAACAATCCAAGTATTTCATGAGAATGCTGCTTATTCTGTTGACTTTATTTAACGCTGTACCACTTTATCTCCGCTAACATCGCTGTATAAATATTTTCCGGTGTGTCAACCTTGCTGGATAAGTTGTCTTTCTACTGCGTCAACGTTCCTCTCTCCTTGAGATGGCGAGATTACCAGTAATATACCTATTCAATTATTTTCTAAAACTTTTACATGTATTTTTCATAATTACTCCTACATAATTATAAATTAGACTTTTGTTCTATAAAATTCATAGTTATGTTATGTAGTTATATAGTTATATACTTTTACGGTTTTCATGTATATTGTATATAATGTAGGTCTTATATATTAATTTATATTTCTAAAAATTCAAAACTTGCATCGTTGTTTTACATATTGTATAATTTAACAACAACGTTGCAATTCCCTTTTGTTGCAATAACCAACTTTTCTGCACTATTCGATTGTGCTTATTTTCATCTCAGACCGTAGAAGACGGAATGGTAACCCGTTATGTTAATTTACTCCATTTATCCTATAACTTCTGTCTCCTATTGCTATGACTGACCTACTTTTTTATAACAATTTCCTAAACCTATGTATATCTGTACTAACTCGAATTTAACTATTTGATTGCTTGAAAAGCTTGACTAATTAATTTGTCCGTGCTCATGAGTATCTACACACCGAATTACAATTCAACGCGATTGTATTGCAACAGATGTGGTTATACACATGACCATGACAACTTGCCTTATTATAAAGGGTTTTACATTTTGTGGTTTCAAAAGTAAATGTAAATAAAACACATATAAAATATTTTTTATCATGATATTTCTTTTTTATTATAAAGTTTGAACGTTGACATTATGTGTGAAATACTACATCATTTAAATGACCACCACGCGAATTGTTGCAAGCATCGATTCTTTGGGGTAATTTTCGACCACTTTTGACACATATTGGGCGATATCTTAGCCATAACGTGACGAATGTTGGTTTTTAGGTGCTCAAGAGTTAAAGGTTTATCTGCATAAACACGGTCTTTCGCGTAGCCCCACAAAAAAAAGTCAAGCGGTGTCAAATCGCATGATCTTGGTGGCCACTTGATATCGCCACGACGAGAAATTACGCGGCCAGAAAATTTCTCTTGCAATGAAGCCATATTCGCTCGAGTTGTGTGGCATGTGGCATCGTCTTGTTGAAACCACATATTCTCTAAGTCGTATTCTTCAATAGCAGGCAAAAAAAAGTCGGTTATCATATGACCATAACGATCCGAATTGACGGTGACAGTCGTTCCATCGTCGTTTTCGAAGAAGTAAGGTCCAATCACACCTCCGGACCAAAGAGCGCACCAAGCAGTGACTTTTTGTGGATGTAGTGGCCTCTCTTCAATTACTTGAGGATTCTCAGAACCCCAAATACGACCAAATGTTTGTTAACATACCCACCGAGTGAGAAATGTGCTTCGTCGCTGAAGAAAATTTTGTTCGAAAAATCGCCGTCCACCGCCTGTTGTTCAAGCACCCATTCGACGTATCTACGACGTTGTGAATGGTCAGCTGGCTTCAGTTGTTGTGTGAGCTGGATTTTATATGGATGTAGGTGTAGATCCAAATGCAAAATACGCCATAATGTGCCGTAAGACAGTCCTAATTCCTGAGAACGACGAGGAATCGACACATTCGAGTCTTCGGCAACACTTTCACTTACAGCAGCGATATTTTCGGTGGTACGAGCGAAACGATGATGCACAGGCCTTACAATATCTGTAACCGATCCAGTCTCTTCATATTTCTTCACAATTTTGCCAATTGCTTGCGTAGTTGGACGATTATGTAAACCATAATCTCCTCTTAAAGCACGATATGTGGCTGTGGCAGAATCACCATTTTTGTAGTAGGTTTTTACAATTTTAGTGCGTTGTGCGATAGTTAAGCGATCCATTTTCGCAAATGTCAGACTTTGAACTGAAAAAGAAAGAAATTGTTTTAACAACAGTTTTAACAGTTTGACAGATGTCGAATTCTAGCCCTATACTTTTGAAACCGCGAAATGGATAACCCTTTATGTCCTGAACGTTAACTAATAGTTTTTACTTCATACTACTGTATTTTATACCCTAACTAAAAAAAAATTTTTTTTTTACCACAATCACTATTAATTCGTTACACTATTATTACTTATTGATAAAAATGTTTTAGTAAATTATTATGGTACTTTTTACCATTTTGTCCGATTTTGATAGTCGTCGTCACTGGGCTGTCCATATTTATCACTTCGTATGGTCCAGTCCAGATGGAACTAAATTTGTTTTTTCTAGTGTGATTTCTCAACAATACTTTATCACCTATTTTAAAAATTATTGGTGGATTTCTTTGTCGTATTGAATTTTAGCTAATTTCTTTGCTTTTTCCTAATTTTCCCTCATTAACTCATGTAACCTTTGTAGTTGGTATTTTAATACCTTGTTTTGATCATCTGCATTGTATAGAGGTGATCTTTTTGTTTTTAGGTTTGTCGGCATATCGATATTTAAGCCGTATAGAACACTGAATGGTGTACGTTTTGTCGAAGTATGTATTGTGTTATTGTGTACGTGCATTGCTGATGCTAACCATTGGTCCCAATTAGACCCATCTTCTTTAACAAAACTCCTAAGATATTCTGCTAAAGGTCTGTGGCTCCTTTCTAAAGAACCATTTGCTTATGGATGGTACGGTGTTATATGTAATTTTTTAACACCCAGCATCTTGCATGTATCGGAAAATAATTTCGAAGTGAAATTCGTACCATTATCAGTCACTAAAATTTTTGGTGTGTTATAACGCGCAATAACTTCGTTGTAAAACGCTTTTGCTACCGTGCTAGCTTCAGCATCTGGTACAGCTACGCAAATAAAAAATTTCGAAAAATCATCTTGAAATGTAAGTATGTATTTGTTTCCAGATGTTGTCTCTGGAAGAATTCCTACCATGTCCATATATACCTTTTCAAATGGCTTAGATGGTGTATCAGTTAATATCATTGGCATTTTCGTGAGCCTCGAGCTCTTGGTAGTTTGACATTTTTTACAATTTTTAACATATTCCTTAATTTGGCTTCTTATACCTTTGCACCTATACTGTCTTCTAATCCTGAAATAAGTTTTTAGAGCACCCTCCTAAAGGTGAATCGTGGAAGTTGCGAAGTATCGTCAATATATCCTTTTCATCAGTGAGAAGTTCCGCTTTAATGTTCTCCTGATTTTCTGCATTTTCATCTAGTTCTAACTCGTCACCAGAGCTTTCTTCAGGCTCTTCTTGGCTTTCGGTTTCGCCGACTTTATTCCTCGCCATAGAACGAGTCACAACCATGGTTGACTCCTGGTTCGGTTGTGAAACTCTGCTGAGCGCATCCGCGTTCAAGTTCCTTTTGCCTGGTTTATAAATTATTTCAAAATCAAATTCAGATAGTTTATGTCTGAAACGTGACAAGCGTGATGTCTGATCTTTCAGATTGGCAATTCCACATAAGGGCTGATGGTCAGTGTAAAATTTGAATGGCCTACCGAGTAGATAAGCTCTATAATTCTTTACAGCCCACACGATAGCCAAGAATTCCTTTTCAATGGTGGAATATCTTTTCTCACTCTCACTAAGTGCTCTGCTCGCAAAGGCTATCGGTCGATCATTTCCAATATCACCTTGCGATATAACTGCCCCAAGGCTTCATTGCTGGCATCTGTTGTCAGCAGGAAAGGTTTGGAAAAATCTGGATAAGCTAAAATTGGTGGAGAGCAAATTGCCTCCTTCAAATTTTCAAAAGCTTTTTGACATTTATCGGTCCATTCAAATTTTGCATCTTTTCTTAGTAATTTATTAATTGGTAGCGCTATGCTGAATGCCTGAACATCTTTCCTATTTCTTGGAACAGGAATATTTTTGACACATTCTACCTTAATGGGATCTGGCAATGCACCTTCTTCCGTGTATTTATGACCTAGGTAAATTATCTCTTTTCGCAAAAATTGGCACTTCTCTGTATTTAGTTTTAAGTTATGTTTACATAAGAGTTCAAATACTCCCGCAAACGCGATTCATGTTGTGCCAAATTCCGACCGTAGACAACAATGTCATCCAAATATACAAAACAATCTATTCCCTGGAGTCCAGTCAATACATGATTCATTAATCTTTGAAAAGTAGCAGGTGCTCCCTTTAATCCAAAGGGCATTCTATTAAATTCGTAATGCCCGACACCTGAGCTAAAATCGGTTTTTTCTCTGTCAGACTCTTCCATTAGCACTTGATGATATCCACTGGCCATATCAAGTGTAGTAAAATATCTACTATGACCTAACTGATCCAATATCTCATCAATGCGTGGAATTGGAAAAACCTGTTTAATGGTGGCCTCGTTCAGTTTTCTGAAATCAACAACTAGTCTCCATTTCTTTTTTCCATCGCTTCCAGCCTTTCTTGGAACTAATATTATTGGAGAATTCCATGGGGAAGAACTGGGAATGATTATCTCGTCTTCCAACATTTTATTTACCTGTATATTAATCTCTTCCTTATGCACTTCTGGTAACCTGTACTGTCTCTGATTTATTTTTTCCTGATCTGCCTTTACTGGTATCGTGTGCTTTATACCTGTTGTGTAAGACAATTTATCGCCTTCCAAATAAAACAAATCGTGAAATGACTTGAAGATGTTTTCCATCGATTTTCTTTCTTCCTTATTTAGGTTTGAATCTAACTTAACTGTTTCTAATATTTTGGTAACCCTCTTATAGTTACTCTTTTCTCTAACGCTATTTATTTTAGAAACTGTATCAGGCTCTATATGCTCTACATGATTAAATTTAACTATATTAACTCTCATATCGTTACACATAGTATACGCTTTCGTATTTATATTCAGTATTGGTACATAAACTTTATTATTTATGACACATCCCAATGTCTCACCTAAAAATATCCCGGGAGAAACTTCTTGTTTTTCCACTATAACCGTTTCCATATCGGTGTTTACATTCATTAAATGCTGTTTTCGCTCATAAAAAAAAATCAGCTTCTTTTTCATAGTATTGAGAATCGATCGATTCCATAAATTGTCTCGTCCTAGGATACCATCTGTAGTATCCCTCTCTCTTCAGATATTATATGTACTTCTAAATTCAATTCATTAGTCCTTTCATGTTTGACTATTATTGGCCGTAACGTGGTAACAAATCCTCTGAATGCACCACTAAGATATTTCCTTGGATTCCCTTTCTTGCTAACGTTTTTGTTAATTACTGTTGATTTTACTAAACTGGTATCTGCTCCAGAGTCTACAAGTAAAATTAGTTTTCCATTGTTTGTTTCCTCACACGGAAACTCAATGAACACATAATCTACTTTAGAGTCTCCCAAACAGTAGCCATGTTTGTTATTACTGGATGGGAAAGATGGGTCAACAGTCCCTCTAGATGCCTGACTACCAACTTCCACCATCCTACTATCTGACGTGGAGGGTGTTTCAACAATTTTTAAAGACGCATGATTGACACCTTCCATTTCAGCTGGCCTATCTTTAGCAAAATTTTGGGGTTCCCGGTTTATTGGCCGTACCTGGGCCCCCGTAGTTTCCCTGAGTCTTTTCCAAGTCTTTGCGTTTGTAACAATCGGCAACCCTGTGTCCGGGCTTCCTGCAAAAGAAACATTTGGTTTCGGACTTACTCCGATTAGGACCTACATTTTCCTGGCTTCACTTACTATGACCTGTTTTTGGAGTATAATTCCCTAGCGGCTTTGTATTGTTTGTGAACGATGTACAAGATAGATTGAACTTATGCCCGTATTGCTTATATATTATAAAGAAGGGCGTATTTTGCCTTTTAAACCATTCGTCCCTTGTGTGTCCCTTATTGTAGCAGAAGGAACTGGTAGGAACCTTCCTTTGGCCGTTTTGAGGATTTTCTTCATTCCTTGAGTACTGATCTGCCTTAAATGGCACTTTATTATTTCTGTTTTGGTGGAACGATACTATGTTACCTGTTTGGGTTTGGCAATCTTCATAAGAATTTAATAAGGTATTGAGACCTATATTGGCTCCTACGTTAAGTGTGTAGTGCTGTTGCCCTCTGTTGAGCAGGATATTCGCATTTACGGCTTCCTCCGTCAGTTCCTCTAACGTACCAGTCTTACCTAGCATATGTACTCTAAGCATTGGTTCACTAAGGCCTGCTACGAATGCTTTCCTTGTAGACCTATCTAGCTCCTGCAGCAGTGCTCGGTCTTCTTTTCCCCCATATGTGCTTTTAACACAGTGAGTTGCGGCGGTTTTCAATTCGTCTAATCTCCTGGCGAACGCTCTTATGCTTTCTTGTGGTAATTGCCGTGGATTGTAAACTGAATTTGGTGAGTGATGGGTTCTATAATGGCTGTCTTCAGGTATGAGCTTTTTAGAAGGTTATATAGTTTTTCCAAATTAGGAAATTTTTTCGCCAACACCAAATTAAATCTTCCAACTCATCTTCTTTAATTCCCCTGCTGGCTAATTTACACCCAGCGATAAATTGGTTAACTTCCGTTCTCAAATCTTTTGACTCAGCTCCAGCGAGCACTGGAACTAGTCTACTAACCATCTGCGCTATCTCGTCTATACGCATTTTTTTCTTTGTTTGTCAGGCTGCGGGTTCGTAAGTATTTTCCTTACAGGTGTACGGCGGCGAAGAGGTTTCTTCTGCTAAACTGCGTTCTCTCCCAAGATTTCTTACTTAGGCCTGGAGGGCGCTTAATTGCTCAGTGTCCACGGAGGTTCTGAGTCTCTGTTCTATTAATTCCTCGGAAATATTTCTCTCCTTCAGTAATCCTTCTAGCTCCTGATTCCTTTTGTGGAGTTCTACGTTCCTCGCGTCTAGTTGTTCAGCTTCCAACCCTTAGTTTACAATCCTAAATATGAGGATTCTTATTTGTGCCTCCGCTGCATCCAAATTGTTCTTCACGACTAAACTTGCTTCACCCTGCGTCTCTAAAAGGTTTCTCAATTCTGTTAATGTAGCTTCTAGCTCCTCACCTGGTGCTAGTACTTTGCCGTGCTGCGCTTTCGATTTTATGAGCTCGTATTGCTCGTAAGTACTATGTTTCTTAATTAAATCCCACACGAAAGTGGTGGCTTCCTGAATTGCAATATCTGAGGAGATACTCACCTCCATCAGATATTATCCTATAACATAAATCTATTTTTATGCCCTAGGGAACAACGGAATTCTAATACTGCGTTAAACGTTTAACGTAAAATATCTTGTCTTACAAGATACTTCGTAGTATCCTACCGGCTGCGCCAAAATGTTGGGTCCTTCTTTTGTAGCACCCTAATCCATGTCTAGAAATCTTATAGTTTAGGACTTACCTCTTTCTTTTATTCCCCTGTTTGCCGTAATTCTTTCACGCACAACATAATTATTTTTTCAATATAGTTTTTTCTTTATTTAACAGTATATATGTATTTCTTTCACATGGTAGCTTTAATTTTAACAATATGTTATTTTTTTTTCTTTTTCAACAAAGTTGTTTTCTTTAAATGCTTCCTTTTTCACAATTTATATATATATATATATATATATATATTCTTTTCACAATTCGACTCTATCAAGGACGTTGTATCCTTCACAATGTGATTACTACCTTTACTTCACTCTGACTCGCTCTTCGAGTCATCTACTAATCTTACGTAACTAGATTCACTAACCCACTGACTGCTATTTCAGCCGCCTGCTTAGTTTATATAGCCTAATGTTCGTGACGTAATTTACAATGTAAGCCCGTCCTTGGATAAAAGAATTTCTGAAGAAGTTGCAATTTCAATTCGATGCAAGGTCGAGACATTGCAATTTCCTCAGTAGGTCATGATTACTATGTGTATTTAACACTTGTTGTTCTAAATGTTGTACATGCGTTATGCATTCATGGTTGTTGCTTATTTTTGTTTTTCTTTTTTCTTTTTCTAAATTATTTCATACTCGTACAGTGAGGTACTATAACGCTGACCACGCATTTTTATAAATATATTATTTTAGTCAATGACAATTACATTATGCATAGTATGTTGTTTATCATTAATTGATGGCTACAGCGATATTCACATAATAAAATAACGTAATGATAACAATAATATTACTATAACATTTGTAGTGAGTCAAAATGCATAAATTAGATGAGCATTATTTTGACTCGCAACAGGACACTCACATCCCAATGTTGAATATCGGTCTTCCACAACAACAACACAAGAAAGAGCAGTTTTCGGTACTAATGTAAGATTTGAAATTTGGAGTAACTCCATCGTTTGACAAACCGATATATGACTACGTTATAAACAAACTCAATCAGCTAGATGAAGTGTATCATTTTATCAGAAGGCGAATTCAGATAACAAGCGACAAGATGAAGGCCAGATATGATTTATGAACAAATTCAAAAAGCTACCATGAAGGAGACCTGATATGGCTTCACAATCCACAACGAAAAAATAACTTGTCTCCTAAATTACAAACACATTGGGAAGGACCCTATAAAGTGATAAAGAGAATCAACGATGTTGTGTGTCGGATTCAACAATCAGGGCATCGTGGAGCAAAATTTAATCCTTGTCACGGCGATATGGCAATACTCGTTCGGGACGAACAAGTTTAAGTGGAAGGCAGTGTTGTAACTAAAAAATAAATCACTTAACCCAAACACTCAAGAAAAGTAAGGAATTTGCCAGAAGGAGATGATACTAGAAGGGTTATCAAACAGTATAACAGAGCACTGCCACAGCAAAAACGACTTCAGTCTACTATTAAAAAGCGATCGAGAAAACATCAAGTTGGAGTGATATACATGAAAAATTTACTTGTGAATAAAGAATTGGAAATCAGATGTATATCACACTAGTTAGCTGAAATAAAACAATTATACTTTATCAATTATACAATAATTGCGACTTTGGGTTTTCGTTTTATTCCTGGTATTACTTTCAATTTTACACTTCTACACTAATACTGGAGGGCCTCCTAAGGATCGCAGTATTTACAATTTCTTACACTTTTACACTAATACTGGAGGGCTTCGTAAGGATCGTAGTATTTTACAATTTCTTACACGCTAGCACTTCACAACTTGATACAAGACTCACCACTGAAAAAGCCACTGCCTTCAGTAAGCTGGCAGCTTATATACCATTTTTCTAATACTAGCCACATATCAATCTACCCACATACCAACATATAACATACAATAATATATTCACACTACATGTGTGTGTGTATGTATGTGTGTACGTATGTACACGGTCGATGCACACCACATGAGCGTAGGAATGTATCCATTATGTAAGAAAGCAACCTTTTGATATTCACGCACATTTGTAGTCCACGCGAGTTTGATTATCATGGAATGTCTAAACATGTATGCTTACACAGGTATGCTTACGTAAGTGCAGAACTACGAATTGTGTGGGAAAGTGCTTTGTCAGTTTTTTCACACCCAACTGCAACTCAGTTGGCTCTGTGTTTTGGCATTTCACAATTATACGTAATATTAGTATGGATTGTGTATATCACAACTTCGAGCAATGTTGGTATGTGTATGAACAAATATGTAGTTCCCAATTTCCGGAAATATGTCGCGAGGCAAAATATTTCATATTTCATATTTTGGCTCGCATCACCATTTTCTCTTCATAGTTGCAATAACCAACTTTTCGTACTTGTAGGTGGTACGATTTACGTGAAATCATTTTTAAACATTGAATTATATAGATTGTTCTATCGACTTGACTAGATTTCATAAAAAATAAAAAAAATAAATAAATATCTGGCACTTAAAGCCCCGAAGGTCTCATTGGCCGAGCTTCTTTTCCTTTACTGTTGTGCGTGTTAAAGTTTGGACAGTATTAGAGGGCACCTACTTATTTTAGCCGGTTCCGAACGGCAGAACCCTTCTGACATCACTGATTCCAGTGATGTCACAAGGACTTGCTTCACTCTGTGTTTCTAAAAGGTCTCTTAATTCTGTTAATATAGCTTCTAACTCCTCACTTGGTGCTAGTACTTTGCCGTGCTGCATTTTCGATTTTATGAGCTCGTATTGTTCGTAAGTACTATGTTTCTTAATTAAATCCCACACAAAAGTGGTGGCTTCCTGAATTGCATTATCTGAGGAGATACTAACCTCCATCAGAATATCCTGGAACACAAAATCTATTTTTATGCCCTAGGGAACAATGGAATCCTAATACTGCGTTAAACGTTTAACGTAAAATATCTTGTCTTACAAGATACTTCGCAGTATCCTATCGGCTGCGCCAAAATGTTGTGTCCTTTTTCTGACACCGTAACCTTTGCTTAGATATCTTATAGTTTAGGACTTACCCCTTTTTTTATTCTCTTGCTGCTTCCTGCTTCCTAAATTTTACTTCCCCACACAATTACTTTCACAATTATTAAGTTTTTGTTTTTCACGGTATAGTTTTATGGATTCAAAGGTTTTTCTTTCACAATGCGTTTTTAGGGAATACACATAATACAAGATTCTTTACAATTCAACTTTATTTTCAGGATGTAAAATCCTTTACAATATACACTTGATAACTAACTCGTTCTTCGAGTTATCTTAATTCACTCGATTCAATAATTTTCTGACTGCATTCATTTCAGACCTTGTCTTAGTTTATATAGCCTAAAATATGTATCATTATTTACAATTTAACCCCATTTTAGTATAAAAGAATTTCTGAAGAAATGGCAATTTTTAAGTAGGTTAAATCATTGCATTTACTTCAGTAGGTCATATAACTTATTTTTAGTAAGTCATCATTATTATTTGTAGTTAATACTTCTTGTTGTAAATATTGTGCATACGTTCAATATTATGTATTTTATTTTTCTTTTCACTGTGTATGGTTGTTAAATTATTTCATAATCACATAGCGAGGTACGATGACTCATTGGTTCTTTTTTTTTATTGTATATAAATTTTTTTTCTTCTTCTTCGTTCTTTGTGTTTCATGATTGTGAAATTGTTCAACAATCATACATTGAAGTACGATGACGCTGACCACGTATTTTTATAAATATACTACAATCCATTTTAGCCAATGATAATTACATTATGCATAGTGTGTTGATTATCATTAATTAATGGTTACACATAATAAAATAACATAATGATAATAATAATATTACTATAAAATTTATAGTGAGTCAAAATGCATAAATTAGATGATCATTATTTTGACTCACAACACTGTTTTTTCTCTGTCTGATTTTTTCAATAACACTTGATGATACCCACTGGCCAAATCAAGTGTAGTGAAATATCTACAATGACCTAACTGGTCTAATATTTCTAATATGCGGAAAATGGGAAAAACTTGTTTAATGGTGACGTCATTTAATTTCCTGAAATCTACTACTAGTATCCATTTTCTTTTACCATCTTCTCACGCTTTCTTTGGCACCAAAATTATGGGAGAATTCCAGGGCGATGAGCTGGAATAATTATGTCGTCTTCCAACATTTTGTTAACTTGCTTATGGATTTCTTCCTTATGCACTTCTGGTAGCCTGCACTGTTTTTGGTTGATTCGCGCCTGATCCGCTTTTATTGGTATGGTGTGTTTTATACCTGTGGTGTGAGACAGTTTGTTGCCTTCCAAGTAAAAAAAATAAATCGTGGAATGACTATTCCACGATTTATTTTCCAGTATTCCAGTAGTATACCATCTATGGATCTCTTTTCCTCAATGTTTAAGTTTTCGTCTAGCTTAATTGTTTCTAATATTTTGGTAACCCTTTTTTAGCTATCAGTTTCCTTAATGTTATCTATTTTATGAGCTATGTCGTATTCTTTGTGTTCTAAATGATTAAATTAAATTATATTAATTTTTAGCTTATTATTTACAATATATGAATCTATATTCGTATTGAGAATTGGGACATAAACTGTGTTGTCCGTCACACTGCCCAATGTCTCACCTAAATATATTCCAGGAGATACTTCGTATTTACTTTAATGGGGACTACCTTCTCCCAGGTACTACAACCTCATTGGTGTGTAGTATTTTATTACCCTCATTCAACAGTTTTAGAGGTAAAGTAATCAAATGCTGTTTTCGTTCACCGAAGAAAATCAGCTTATTTTTCATGGTATTGATAACCGATCGGTTCCATAAATTGTCTCTACCTAGGATACCATCAGCAGGTATCCCTCCCTAACAGATTCGTCAATTACTGATGGCTTTATGAAACTGGCATCTGACCCAGAGTCTACAAGTAAAATTAGTTTTCCATTGTTTGTTTCCTCACACGGAAACTCAATGAACACATAATCTACTTTAGAGTCTCCCAAACAGTAGCCATGTTTGTTATTACTGGATGGGAAAGATGGTTCAACAATCCCCCTGGACTCTTGACTACCAACTTCCACCATCTTGCTATCTAACGTGGAGGGTGTCTGAACAACATCTAACGACGCATGACTGATACCTTCTATTTCAGCTGGCAAAATTTAGTAAAATTTTGGGGTTGCCGATTTATTGACCGTACCTGGACCCCCGTAGTTTCCCTGAGTTTTTTCCCACTCTTTACGTTTATGTCCGGCTTGGTAGGACGTTAGTGGAACCTAAAGAAAATGGAATAGTACCGGTGCTAATATTAAATCCAACTAATACATCCACAGTTGTGAAGAAAGGAATGGTGATTGGTCATTGCCAGGAAGTTACTACCGTAGTAGGCTTCGAAAAGGGTTCGCCGAAGAAAAGTGGAAGATCAGCAACTGTTAGAGCGGAATTAAAAGCTCAGATGGTAGAATGGGCAGGCGTGCGTACCAACTAGCAAAAAGAAAAGGCTTTACAACTATTGGAGAAGTACAGTTCAATTTTTTCTTCCAACAACCATCGTGAAACATTACATTGACACCGGTAATTTTAGGCTAATTCGTCAAGGACCACGACCATTCAGCGAGTCCATGGAGTTCACCAGTTGTGCTGATAAAGAAGAAGGATGGAAGTACTCGATTCTGTGTGGATTACAGAAAGCTAAATGATATCACGAAAAAAGACAGCTATCCACTGCCAAGAATCGATGACACTCTGGACACGGTATCTGGTGCGAAGTGGTTCTCAACTCTTGATCTGCAAGGAGGACAAAGAGAAAACAGCTTTCAGTATTGGCGATGGTCTATGGCAATTTAAAGTGTTGCCATTTGGCTTATGCAATGCGCCAGGTACTTTCGAACATTTGATAGCGCGAGATGACTACACTGGAAAACGTGCTTGGTGTACCTCGATGAAATTATCGTGATGGGAAAAGATTTTAACGACCACATGGAATAGTTGAAAGAAGTATTTGAGCGTATACAATCTAAAATCAAATCTTTAGTCCTCTCGTGTTGGACTGCTATTGACCCTAATATGGTGACAAATCCTCCGAATGCACCACTAAGATTTTTCCTTAAATGTCGCTTCTTGCTAACAGATTCGTCAATTACTGATGACTTTATTAAACTGGTATCTGCCCTAGAGTCTACAAGTAAAATGAGTTTTCCATTTTTTGCTTCCTCACACGGAAACTCAATGAACACATCATCTACTTCAGAGACTCCCAAACAGTAGCCATGTTTGTTATTACTGGATGGGAAAGATGGTTCAACAATCCCCCTGGACTCTTGACTACCAACTTCCACCATCTTTCTATCTAACTTGGAGGGTGTGTCAACAATCTCTAAGGACGCATGACTGACACCTTCCACTTCAACTGACCTTACTTACTTACTTATGTGGCCATAACAACCGAATATCGATTTAGGCCGAAAATAACATGCTTCGCCAGCCATCTCTAATCTTCGCTGGCGCCAGTTAGAAATTCCAAGAGCCGTCAGGTTCTCCAGTACTTGGTCTTTCCACCTGAGGTTTGGTCTTCCTCTTCTGCGTCGTCCTCCAGCGGGTTCCGAATATAACACCTTCTTAGCTGGAGCGTGTTCTTCCATTCGTTCGACACGACCTAGCCAGCGCAGCCGTTGGATTTTGATGTGCTTTACTATGTCAATATCGGCATACAGCTCGTACAGCTCATGGTTGTACCTTATTCGGTACTCGCCACCAACGCAAATAGGTCCAAAGATCTTGCGTAGGACTTTTCTCTCGACAACTCCAAGCATTCGCTCATCCGAGGTGAAAATTGTCCAGGCTTCAGCGCCATATATTAGGACAGGCATGATGAGAGACTTGTAGACTGTAGTTTTCGTTCTTCGAGAGAGGGCTCGACTTCTCAATTGCTTACTCAGCCCAAAGTAACACCTGTTAGCAAGAGTTATCCTACGCATGATCTCCAAGCTGACGTCATTACTGCTGTTAATGCTGGTTCCAAGATAGACAAAGTCCCTTACTACTTCAACTGACCTACTTTTAGCAAAATTTTACGGTCCCTGGTTTGTTGGGCCCCCCGTAGTTTCCCTGCGTTTTTTTCCATTCTTTGTGTTTATAACAGTCGGCGATCCTTTGTCCCGGCTTCTTAAAGAAAAAACTTTTGGTCTCAAAATTTCCGCGATTAGGGCCTTTGCTTTCTTCACCTCCCTTACTAGATGCAGGTGTTTGATTGCCTTTTCCTTGTGACCTGTTATTGCTCAAAGGCGTGCATGACAAATTGAACTCATGTCATATATTTTACACTATATGCAATAGGGCATGTTTTTTCGCTTAAAACAGTCGTCTCTTGGTTGCCCCTTTTTGTCGCCGAAGGAGCAGGTAGGAACTTTCCTTTTGCTATTTTGGGGTCTTACGTTATTATTTGGATATTTGTTCACTCCGAGTGGCATCTTGTCATTTCTGTTCTGGTGAAATGCCACTGTAATACTGGCCTTAACGTTATTATTTGGATATTTGTTCACTCCGAGTGGCATCTTGTCATTTCTGTTCTGGTGAAATGCCACTGTAATACTGGCCTCAGTCTGGTGAACGTCGTTTGAATATAGTGCTCCCATATTAAACTGATGCAGGATTTGTCACCATATTAGGGTCAATAGCAGTCCAACACGAGAGGACTAAAGATTTGATTTTAGAACTACACTTAATATCTGAAGAGAGAGGGATACCTGCTGATGGTATCCTAGGTAGAGAAAATTTATGGAACCGATCAGTTATCAATACTATGAAAAAGAAGCTGATTTTCTTCGGTGAGCGAAAACAGCATTTGATTACTTTACCTCTCAAACCGTTGAACGAGGGTAATAAAATACTCACGCCAAGGAGGTTGTAGTATCTGAGAGAACTATGAGGGTAGTCCCCATTAAAGTAAATACAAATTTCGAAACAATTATAGTAGAGAAGCAGGAAGTATCTCCTGGAATATATTTAGGTGAGACATTGGGCAGTGTGACGGACAACACAGTTTATGTCCCAATTCTCAATACGAATATAAATTCATATATTGTAAATAATAAGCTTGATTGCCAAAAAAGGGTTACCAAAATATTAGAAACAATTAAGCTAGACGAAAACTTAAACATTGAGGAAAAGAGATCCATAGATGGTATACTACTGGAATACTGGAAAATAAATCGTGGAATAGTCATTCCACGATTTATTTTTTTACTTGGAAGGCAACAAACTGTCTCACACCACAGGTATAAAACACACCATACCAATAAAAGCGGATCAGGCGCGAATCAACCAAAAACAGTGCAGGCTACCAGAAGTGCATAAGGAAGAAATCTATAAGCAAGTTAACAAAATGTTGGAAGACGACATAATTATTCCAGCTCATCGCCCTGGAATTCTCCCATAATTTTGGTGCCAAAGAAAGCGTGAGAAGATGGTAAAAGAAAATGGATACTAGTAGTAGATTTCAGGAAATTAAATGACGTCACCATTAAACAAGTTTTTCCCATTTTCCGCATATTAGAAATATTAGACCAGTTAGGTCATTGTAGATATTTCACTACACTTGATTTGGCCAGTGGGTATCATCAAGTGTTATTGAAAAAATCAGACAGAGAAAAAACAGTGTTGTGAGTCAAAATAATGATCATCTAATTTATGCATTTTGACTCACTATAAATTTTATAGTAATATTATTATTATCATTATGTTATTTTATTATGTGTAACCATTAATTAATGATAATCAACACACTATGCATAATGTAATTATCATTGGCTAAAATGGATTGTAGTATATTTATAAAAATACGTGGTCAGCGTCATCGTACTTCAATGTATGATTGTTGAACAATTTCACAATCATGAAACACAAAGAACGAAGAAGAAGAAAAAAAATTTATATACAATAAAAAAAAAGAACCAATGAGTCATCGTACCTCGCTATATGATTATGAAATAATTTAACAACCATACACAGTGAAAAGAAAAACAAAATACATAATATTGAACGTATGCACAATATTTACAACAAGAAGTATTAACTACAAATAATAATGATGACTTACTAAAAATAAGTTATATGACCTACTGAAGTAAATGAAATGATTTAACCTACTTAAAAATTGCCATTTCTTCAGAAATTCTTTTATACTAAAATGGGGTTAAAGTGTAAATAATGATACATATTTTAGGCTATATAAACTAAGACAAGGTCTGAAATGAATGCAGTCAGAAAATTATTGAATCGAGTGAATTAAGATAACTCGAAGAACGAGTTAGTTATCAAGTGTATATTGTAAAGGATTTTACATCCTGAAAATAAAGTTGAATTGTAAAGAATCTTGTATTATGTGTATTCCCTAAAAACGCATTGTGAAAGAAAAACCTTTGAATCCATAAAACTATACCGTGAAAAACAAAAACTTAATAATTGTGAAAGTAATTGTGTGGGGAAGTAAAATTTAGGAAGCAGGAAGCAGCAAGAGAATAAAAAAAGGGGTAAGTTCTAAACTATAAGATATCTAAGCAAAGGTTACGGTGTCAGAAAAAAACGATACAACAACAGCTTTTAGTACAGGTGTTGGGCATTACGAATTTAATAGAATGCCTTTCGGCTTAACAGGAGCCCCTGCCACCTTCCAAAGACTAATGAAACATGTACTAACAGGACTTCAAGGTATAGATTGTTTACTCTACTTGGATGACATCGTCGTCTATGGTCGGAACTTGGCACAACATGAGTCGCGTTTACGAAGAGTATTTGGACTTTTACGTAAACATAACTTGAGGTTCAACAGAAAAGTGCCAGTTCCTACGGAAAGAGATAATTTACCTAGGCCATAAATGCACTGAGGAAGGAGTGTTACCAGACCCTTGTGGGTGCAATGTGTTAAAAATATTCCTGTGCTAAAAATAAGAAAGATGTTCAGGCATTTCTAGGTTTAGTAAATTATTACCGAAAATTTGTTGAGAATATGGCTAGTATGGCACTGCCAATCAACAAACTACTCAGAGAAGACGTGAAATTTGAATGGACAGAAAAATGTCAGAAAACTTTTGAAGATTTGAAACAAGCAATTTGCTCTCCGCCAATTTTAACCTAAACAGATTTTTCTAAATATTTTGTGTTAACAACAGATGCCAGCAACGAGACTGTAGGTGCAATTCTATCACAAGGTAAAATTGGAAAAGATAGACCAATAGCCTTTGCGAGCAGAGCACGCAGTGATACTGAGAAAAGGTATTCCACCATCGAAAAGGAATTCCTGGCAATCGTGGGGGGTGTGAAGAATTATCGAGCTTATCTACTCGGTAGACCGTTCAAGATCTACACCGACGACCAGCCACTACGAGGAATTGCAAACCTAAAGGATCAGATATCACGTTTAGCACGTTTCAGGCACAAATTATCGGAATTTGATTTTGAAATAATTTATAAACCTGGAAAAGAAACTTGAATGCGGATGCGCTCAGCAGAGTTCCACAACCGAATCAGGAGTCAACAATGGTTGTGACTCATTCTATGGCGAGGAATAAAGTCGACGAAACCGAAAGCCAAGAAGAGCCTGATGAAAGCTCTGATGACGAGTTAGAACTAGATGAAAATGCAAAAAATCAGGAGAACAAGAATGCGGAACTTCTCACTGATGAGAACGATATATCGACGATACTTCGCAACTTCAATGATTCACCTTTAGGAGGGCATCAGGGTGCTCTGAAAACTTATTTCAGGATTAGAAGACAGTACAGGTGGAAAGGTATGCAAAGCCAGATTAAAGAATATGTTAAAAATTGTAAAAAATGTCAAACTAACAAGAGCTCGAGGCTCACGAAAATATTAACCGATACACCATCTAAGCCATTTGAAAAGGTTTATATGGATATGGTGGGAATTCTCCCAGAAACCACATCGGGATATAAGTACATTCTTACTTTTCAAGATGATTTTTCAAAATTTTTCATTTGTGTACCTATTCCTGATGCAGAATCTAGCACAGTAGCAAAATCTTTTTACAACGAAGTTATTACACGCTACAACATACCAAAAATTATAGTCACATGTACAAATTTTACATCAAAATTTTTCTCAGATACATGGTGTTAAAAAATTACATATAACGCCATATAACCCACAAGCAAACGGTTCTCTAGAAAGAAGTCATAGACCTTAGCGGAATATCTTAGGAATTTCGTTAAAGAAGATCAGTGGTTGGCATCAGCAATGCATGTACACAACAATACAATACATACTACCACCAAACGAACACCTTTCAGCATACTATACGGCTTTAACATCGACATGCCAACAAATCTAAAAACCAAAAGAACACCATTGTACAACGCAGAAGACCAAAATAAGTTATTAAAATATCAAATACAGAGGTTCCACGAACTAATTGAGGAAAATCAAGAAAATGCAAGGCAAAACGCTAAGAGACAGTACGACATGAACATACATCCGATAAGTTTTAGAGTAGGAGAAAATATTCTATCAAAAAATCAAACGAGGAAATTTAAATTTAATCCCATTTGGACTGGACCCTACGAAATAGTAAACATAAACAATCCAGTAACAACGACTATACAAATCGGACGAAAATGGAAAAAGTACCACAATAATTTAATAAAACGTTTCTACCAAAATTAGATTAATATTAAATTCAATGATCCAAACCTCTACAAAAAACACCCTACAATAACATAATACCGAGTATGCATAAAACCATCAGAACGAAATGTACAAAACAAAGATACAAGAGAATTAAATTTTCAGACTAAACAAAATACATAATACTACAGAAATGCAAAAACAAAATTCCGCACAAAAAACAAAATAATAATAATAATAATAAAATTAATAGTACTTTGACCATAATAAACAAAATGCATAACAATGCATCATCTGTGCAATAACGTGAGAATGACACCCAAATAATAAAGTATATACTAGATATACAAGAATCAAATTACAGACAAAATGCACATAACACAAGCAAATGCACAAACCGGATATATATATATATATATATATATATATATATATATATATATATATATATATATATCAAACCGGATATATATATATATATATATATATATATATATATATATATCCGTAAAAATAAGACGAAATATATGTAACAAAATTCCGTTTTGAATATCGAAAATCGCACCGCCTACAAGTACAAAAAGTTGGTCATTGCAATGTTCTCACTATATTTTTGTACCAAACCACAATGCAATTTTAATATCTTTTAAAAAATTAGTATAGATTATAAATGAATATTACAAAAAATATTTTTATATGGTATATTAGAATATATGTTAATCTTAATAAGAAAAATTAACTAAATAAGTAGTATAGTAGATATAGTAGTTATAATATATATAGTAGATGTAAGTGATCTATTATTGAAAAAGAATCTGGTAATTCCCCTACAAACACAAGAGAGCAGCAGTATGTCCACGAGAATGCAATATTAAATCAAACAGTGAAATTTCGGGAGATGCCAAAGCAGCAACATTAACAGCTTTAACAACAGGAATAACCAAGAAAATGATGACACAAAACCATCCTTGAGGCAGTAAAGAACAAATAAACCCAGAGCAAAATCCAAGCAGGCCCAGGAACAACAATAACAGTATAGCAGCGAGTACCCATAACAAACTTACAAAACAATAAAATTTACAACCAATAATTTTTGGCGTAACTGCCAGCGCGACGTAGCAAAGAGACATCAACAATAATAGCTATGCAACCACAACCGAATAAAATATTTCATTGTATTTATCAGTGATAATGGATTTTGATCCACATCAGAAAAAAATTATAAACAACAGAACCAAAATTACATATTCATTATTGCTCTAATCATTAAACACTTACACCAGGAGTACAAAGTTTGACATCGACAATATCTTAGCAGTACGGTACACACGAAACTCACTTTGCAAGCAATTGTTCATACCATTCCATAAAAAAAAATCGGTCGAATCAAACCATTGGACGCATTAGACACCCGCAAAAACCCACAAGCGCACCAAACCAACTTTCACTTAAACCAAGATAATAATCCAAATAACGCTTCTATGACAAAACAGCGAGAAGATCAACCCAATGGAAATGGAAACAAAATCTGCAACAAAACTATCCCTTAACGTGTAACGTCGGGTCACTTGTGCCCTGCCGAAACTGACTATACCTTGTAGCTTGAAGGAGGGCGGAAGGGGCGGTTCCAAGCTAGGCTGGAAAAAATTGTATACTGGAAAGCTACTATCTCCCCAAGGACCGACAGTTTAGTGCGTAAACAGCCGTTGTGGGAGCCAGGTCAAATTTGAAAAGTGCACAAGTGACACGACGTTACAAACGTGATCAAACGCCGGAGGTGAGTAAATTGGTTTTTCCTTTATTTTGATGGCTTTTCACTAGAAATTCATGTTTTTCATGTGGAATTGACAAATTTTTAGTTGTCATTTTTGTAGTTCTAAGACAGATAAAAAGACATTTCTATGCTGTGCCAAATGCCGTTATCCTGCGTGTGAAGATCACAGATATGAGTTATGTTTGGAATGTGCACAATAATTTTACCACAATTTTTTATTTTTATGTTTTTTTTTAACATTTCTTTTATTAATTAGTATATTTGATGTCATTTGTATGAATAAAATTGAATAAAATAAATACATTGTTTGTTTTATTGTGAATTTGACATATCTTCGAAAAAATGCGATTTTGATGTTCAAAACTTAAGTATCCTGTTTAATTGTACATATTTCCAATATTTGTTTCTTCAACGTACTGTTCTTAAGCTTTAATTTCTCGTTTGAAAATTTAAAAAATATTGGTTTTTACCAAAGTTTGTTAAAACAGTTATATTGTTTAAACAAATTTAAACATCGGTAATATAGCGATTGATTCTTAAAATAGAATCCTCAATAAAGTTTCGTGAATTTTTTCAAATTTTTTTCAGCACTTTTACGTACATTTTTAAGAGCCGGACACAAGTGACCCGACGTTACACATAAGAGGTGCGAAAAACGACGTTACATGACAAGGGCTATTAAAAAATCTAAGTACAGCAGACAACAACCAGCAGGAGACAGATAGTCATCATGGGCACCATAATCACCGAATTACCAGTAACCATATACATATGTAAATAATACTTCGTATTTTATTCCTCATAGTATCATACATTTTGAATTGTTCTTAATTTTACAAAAGAAGCATAATTTTTACTTTTTCCTTATAAGAGAAAATTATTATTATTTCATAATGAAAATTTTTTCTTCCTGGGAGAAGGGAGGGATGTTGCGAACCAATATATGAAATATGCACATATGCATATTTTGCCTCGCGACATATTTCCCGAAATTGGGAAATACATATTTATCCATACACATACCAACATTGCTCGAAGTTGTGATATACACAATCCATACTAATATTACTTATAATTGTGGAATGCTGACAAAGCACTTTCCCACACAATTCGTAGTTCTGCACTTACGTAAGCATACATATTTAGACATTCCATGATAACTAAACTCAGGTGGACTACTCATGTGTGTAAATATCAAAAAGTTGCTTTCTCACATAATGGGAACATACATACGCGCATGTGGAGTGCATCGATCTTGTACATACGTACATACATACATATATATACACATGTGGTGGAAATATATTATTTTATGTTATTTGTTGGTATGTGCTGTGCTAGCCAGAACTAGGTAATTATCAGGCTAATATGTGGGTAGCATTACCCTCTCAAGTGGTTAAAAAAGTGGGTAACTTTGTATAGGTGCTGGGAAAAAAAATAACCACTTTCCCCTTGTACGTGTGATCACGCATCTCTGTCGCTCTCATTCAGCTACGTCAAAAAGAAAATATATAGCTCTACTCCTCTAATTTCCCTCGTCAGCCGGTGCAGGGTTGCATTAGGGTTGCATTTTTAATAAACATTTTAATTTATTCTTAAAAATGTCAAACACAATTTAAAATGTCGAATTATTTATTTATTGAAATAATATAAATAGTATTAATAATACTTATAATAATAACAGTAATAAATATAACATCAACAATGATTAAAACAATATTAAGAATAATAATATTAGTAATGTTCATTACATTACATTAAATTACATTGTATATTACTCCAACGACCTGCAAATGTAAAAATTAAAAATAATAAAAGCAATTGATATATTGAACGTATTTATATACGAATAGCCTTATTTGTTGTCCGTGCAAGTATAGAAAATGCAGTTTTCGACCGCTGTAAACTTATAATGTTCACGTCATACAACACAGCATTCCAGATCATATATTCGTCAAAAATGACCACACAAGATTCTCGGCACTGCAACAAAGACTGCATGTGACCATAATTCACTTTTGGCGAATTTATGATCTGGTTCAATTTCGACTGAAGTACACCTGCTAACTGAAGCGCTCAACATCAGTTACACTTTAACACAATAATTAAATACTGTAACGAGTATCGATAGTTGGTTACTCATCACTATTGTGACTGACACTATTGGCAGCATCGACATGAATGTCAACAAAAAGATATAAGCGATAACCAGAACAAGCCAACGAGAAAGGAAGAGAAGAATCTCGATAAAGAAAGATTCTGGGGTGTTGCCAACAGAGTATAAATAGAGCCAGTGTTGAGAAGTGAGAATCAATCTAATTCCGAACGTGATTGCGAAAACATTGATACAGAGGCAAAAGTTGCAAGTGCATTAGAGCGTTATTGTAAATAGTTGATTGTAAGCAGACTTGATTGTACATGAGATTATTAAAACAGAATCCAGTGATCGAACAAGGTCATTCAAATAGAATTAAACGTTCACAGAATAAAAACGTAACAATTGGTGTCAGAAGTGGGATTCTGTAAAGATGGTGAAAATTGACCAACTAAAAGTGGACCAGCTTAAAAAGCTGTTGGTAGAGATGAATCTATCGTCATCAGGTGCAAAGGCGGAACTGCTGGTGAGGCTGAGGCAAGCTATGGAGGCTAAGGGAATTAATGTAGAAGAACATGAGTTTTTCGAGGAAGCCGATATACAAGCAGTTGTGCACGCTGAGGAAGAGAGCAAAATAGATTCGAGTGGTCAACTCATGGATTTCATGAAAACCATGATGCTGCAGCAATAACAACAGCTACAAGAACATTCGGCTGAATTGCGTATGAAAATTCAAGAAGGTTCATCTCGCCAAGAAAGCGTTATGGGAGAGTTCCAGAACACAATTAACTACAAACTTCAAGAAATTTCTGGGGCTATTAATGAGAAAGTTGCAGAACTAAAAGAACATGTAGATGAAATTTCCGGAGCCGTTATTGAAAAGGTTACAGATCTGAAGGAACAAGATAAGTTCGAGAAATTACAGCACGATCTCAACCAACTAAAAATAAATGGACCAGCCACATCAGTGATTCGTGATTCAAGCACAATCAAACTAAAGCCACCAACATTTGACGGAAGCACGCCATTCAATATCTTCAAGCTCCAATTCGAGACAAAAGCTTCGAAGAATCAATGGGATGATAGCGACAAGACTGCTGCTTTAATAGTCGCATTAAAAGGTAATGCTTCCGAGGTGTTACAGATGATTCCACAGAAAGATCGTGGTAGCTATCAGTCACTGATGGACACACTCCAGCGAAAATATGGAAATGAATACAAGAGTCAATTACATCGAGTGAAATTGAGATCGCGAGTGCAACGGAGTAATGAGAGCCTTCAGGAATTCGCTTCCGATATTGAGCGCTTATGTCATCTAGCGTTCTCCGGTAATTCGGAAGAGTTCGTCGAAAAAATAAAAATAGAGGCATTCATAGATGGCATACGTGATGGAGAGATAAAACGTGCCCTAGTCATGTCACCCAGGAATACTTATGCCGAAACAGTCAGTAGTGTCTTGACGTTTGAAGCCGCCAGTTTGATGTGTCGACCAATGCCACGGGTACGACAATTAGAAACAGAAACAACAGATCTGGTTGAAGCAGTGTGTCAGGCATTCAAATCTGTAGTGCAGCCTGAAGGAAGAACAACAGGTCGACGCGAAATCAAATTTACTGGTAAGTGCTTTATTTGCGACAAACCAGGACACATGGCGCGTGACTGCCGTCTACGACGAAAGCGATCAAGATCGAATTCTCCAGGAAGACAAAAGAAGGAGAATAAGGTGGATAGCGATCGCTCCACTAACACAAATCCATCGTTAAACTAAATCGAGTCAGTTCAGCGGGGCGTGAACTGACTCCAACAGTGGGTTGCCCCATCATTCGCATTTCACAACTACAGCGTGTGCCAAGCAGCTTGACTATTGATGGAAAATTGGACAATATGGATTTCATGTTAACCCTGGACACTGGTGCATCACATTCTATAATCAAGAACGATTTGGTAAATAGATTTGAGGCTTTAATGGGAATAAAATTGCGTACAGCAACGGGTGAGGATGCACAAATTCTGGGTAAGATAAAGAAACGAGTATCTATTGGAAATTACACGTGGGAACATGAATTCATTGTGGCCGACATCATCGATGACGTAATAATTGGTGTTGATTTTATGATTGACAACGGATTTACGTTAGATTTAAATCAACGGATACTGCGCTATGCAAATGTCGAACTACCATTGAACATCGGTTACAAGCGTAGTGGGAACATCAAACGAGTACTGGCATGTCAACGCCAAGAGGTTCCAGCAAAATCAGAAGCGGTGATATGGGAACAGATGAATGTGGATGATGGGACAAGCAAGTTGTTGGTGGTGGAAGCAGATAAAGAAATAACGAACAAAAACATCATACTTGGTAGGACGTTAGTAGAACCTAAAGAAAATGGAATAGTACCGATGCGAATACTAAATCCAACTAATACATCTACAGTTGTGAAGAAAGGAATGGTGATTGGTCATTTCCAGGAAGTTACTGCCGTAGTAGACTGCGAAAAGGGTTCGTCGATAAAAAGTGGAAGATCAGGAACTGTCACGGCGGAAATAGAAGCACAGATGGGGGAACGGGCAGGTGTTTTACCAAACAGCAAAAGGAAAAGGCTCTACAACTATTGGAGAACTATAGTTCAATCTTTTCTTCAAATGGAAAAACTGGAGGACGGACAACCATCGTGAAGCATCACATTGACACCGGTGATTCTAGACCAATTCGTCAAACACCACGACGAGTTCCATTGGCCAAAAGAGACGAAGCCATTAAGCTGATTTCTGATATGCAGAAACAAGGTGTTATTGAACCATCAGCGAGTCCATGGAGTTCACCAGTTGTGCTGGTAAAGAAGAAGGATGGAAGTACTCGATTCTGTGTGGATTACAGAAAGCTGAATGATCTCTCAGATCATAGATGGGCAAGAAAAAGTACTAGCATACTACAGTAAAATCCTGTCCAAGCCAGAAAGAAACTACTGTGTCACTCGAAGTAAAGTATTTCCAAAAATACTTGTACAGTCAGTCATTTAATCTACGAACTGACCACGCAGCGCTAAGGTGGTTATTACAATTTAAAATTGGAAAAAAGGATCACATTGTCGACATACGACTTACGAATATATTGCCGGAGGAGTCATGGACCACTGAACGAGTGCAAGATCAGCGGAACGACTCAGATCTCGTAAAGATTATGGAATACAAGGAGCAGGGCGTACGTCCAGATTGGCAAGAAATGGCTAATAAGAGTCCAATAGCAAAGGCATATTGGGCGCAGTGGCAAAGCTTGCACTTACGAGACGGATGTTTGTTCCGAGCATGGGAAAGTGAAGATGGAAAAATCACTAACGATATTCTAGTGGTACCCAAGGCAAGAATAAATGAAGTGATAGCTGAGTATCACAATGCATCCAGTGAAGGGCATTTGGGAATCACCAAAACCGTCGAGAAAATAAAGAAACGATTTGATTGGGTGGGATGTCATGACCATGTCGCTAATTGTATTCGGAAGTGTAAGCAATGTGCTGTGGCCAAAGGTCCCAATAAGAAAAGTCGAGGTAAGATGCACCAATACACCGTGGGTGCTCCATTTGAGCGAATTGCTATGGACATAGCTGGACCATTTCCTATAAGCAACGCAGGGAACAAGTATGTTCTGGTGGTTATAGATTACTTCAGTAAATGGCCTGAAGTATACCCCATTCCAAATCAAGAAACTAGTACAGTTGCTGATGTATTCATCAACCAATGGATTACTCATTTTAGTGTACCGATGAAGTTACACTCAGAAACAAAACTCGTACAACACCTTTGCATCCGCAATCTGATGGCATGGTAGAACGATTTAACCGTACCTTGGAGGAATATTTGAGAAAAGTCGTAGATAAATACCAAAGAGACTGGGATGTACATATACCAATGTTCCTCATGGCATATCGATGCGCACAACATGATACGACGGCTACTACACCGGCAATGGCAATTTTTGGAAACGAGTTAAGACTGCCAGCTGATTTAAAATTTGGAGTTGTAACACCAACGAGATCAACCGAAGGAAATTATACTAGCGAAAAGCGGGAACAGTTGGATGAAGTACATCAGTTCATCAGAGAGCGGTCGCAGATGATAAGCGATAAGATGAAGGCCAGGTATGACTTGAAAGCAAATTCAAAAGGGTTCTATGAAGGAGAGCTTGTAATGCTTCATAATCCACAACGAAAGAAAGGCCTGTCTCCTAAACTACAGACTCATTGGGAAGGACCATATGAGATTATAGCAAAGATAAATGACGTAGTGTATCATATTCAACGTGCCTGGAATAAAAGAGCAAAGTTTAAAGTAGTGCACTTGGAGCGACTTGCGCCATATCGAGCGGAAGTATAAAAACTTGTTCGGGACGAACCAGGTTAAGAGGAGGGCGGTGTAACGAGTATCGATAGTTGGTTACTCATCACTATTGTGACTGACACTAACGAAGCAGCATCGAAACGAATGTCAACAAAAAGAAATAAGCGATAACCAGAACAAGCCAACGAGAAAGGAAGAGAAGAATCTCGATAAAGGAAGATTCTGGGGTGTTGCCAACAGAGTATAAATAGAGCCAGTGTTGAAATAGAGTGAAATCAATCTAATTCCGAACGTGATTGCGAAAACATTGATACAGAGGCAAAAGTTGCAAGTACATTAGAGTGTTATTGTAAATAGTTGATTATAAACAGAGTTGATTGTAAATAGTGTTTATTAAATAAATTGTTGCTGTATATAGTTGTATAAAATAAGTGTTGCAGTTATTATTAACAGAATCCAGTGATCGAACAAGGTAATTCAAATAGAATTAAACGCTCACAGAATAAAAACGTAACAATATTAAATAAAATCAGCAAATTTTATTGAAGTTTTTTCAACTTACCAATTTGAGGGTCTTTATGCAAAATGTTCACACATTTCAACATTATTAGACATTGTCAAAATGATTAACCCTATGGTTGAGCAAAAGATTTTGAATTAATTTTTTTAAATTTATGTCAGGTTAATATTTTATTCGGATTAAGTGGGCCGGTAATCCGCACCGCATTGTAGACCTGCCAGACGGAGCGTTAATCAGGATTATCGGCGCACTTAATCCGAATAAAATA
>OY978525.1:42421053-42426053 GCA_963854835.1 Megamerina dolium
AAAAATTAAGAAAAATCCAAAGTTATCCGCTCCGAAGTTGGCTGCAGAGGTTCAGCGTGAAATAGGAAAATCATCCAGTGCTGAAACTGTCCGACGTGTGCTGCGCAATCATGACTTGAACGGTCGAGTAGCCCGAAAGAAACCATTCATTTCGAAAATGAATATACAACGCCGACTTGACTTCGCCAAAGAGCATATTATTAATACTCCTGCGTTCTGGAATACCGTTATTTTCGCGGATGAGTCTAAGTTTAATATTTTTGGCTCGGACGGAATGTCATATGTTTGGCGTAAAGCTAATACCGAGCCAAACAAGGAGAACCTTAAGCCCACAGTGAAGCATGGTGGCGGTAGCGTGATGGTTTGGGCCTGTATGTCAGCAGCCGGAGTAGGTGAATTGGTTTTTATTGAGGAAACAATGGACAAAATGAAGTACCTCGAGATTCTGAAAAACAATTTACTTCAAAGTGCAGACAAACTGGGTTTGCGGGAAGAATTTCGGTACTACCAAGATAATGACCCAAAACATAAATCTGGGATTGTGCAATCTTGGCTTATTTGGAACTGCCCACACTTGATGTCTCCACCACCACAGTCACCTGACATGAATGTGATTGAAAATCTTTGGTCTATTTTGGACAATAAAATAAGAACACACAAGATTTCTAATAAGCAAGACCTAAAGAAGGTACTGATGGAAGAATGGAAAAAAATCACACCAGACATCACTCAAAAATTGGTGGATTCAATGCCAAATAGACTCCAGGCTGTCATTAACGCTAAGGGATGTCAACTAAATATTAAAATCAACTTACTTTGTTTTTAGTTTGAACTTAAAGAGACTGTACGAAATAAGCTGTGACATGAATTTTCCTATTTTTTTCTTATTTTATTTTTTTATAGTGTCAAACACTAAAATTTTGAAAAAGTAAATTTTGGAAAATAAAAAACAAACCTTCCTTTCAAAAATGGCATTTATATTTTGTTCAAATTTTTGCTATATTAGGAATTACGACTGCAGCAATTTTTAAACTGTCACTGTACGAAATAAGCTGGGAGCCACTGTATATATATATTATATATATATATAAACAATTTTTCTCAAAAGAAATTATTTTTTATTTAAAAGTTAGAGTATTATGTTTACTTTAAGCCCAAATACATTAATTTATAATGTACAGAAAAATTATGAGAAATAAAAGAATTCAAAAGCACCTGTTAATTGGTCTACGTACAAAAACGAAAACGGGACTTTCCCGCTCATTTGCTCGATCGCTCGTGCCATCAAAATTTTTTTTTCAGAAGTTCTATATTTAGTACGTATCGTGGTTCGATTTTGTGCTTTGACTAATCTATTTTAAGGAGTTTAATAAAGGCGAATTCAAAAAGAAAGGAAATTGGAGTTGAAGAACGGAAAATTATAATAAAATTATGGAAAAAAGAGGATTAGGGCAATTTATGATGGCAACACTGCTGAAAATTGTCTATTGTGAATTTTTCTCCATCTATTTTACAAAATATTAGGTGTGTTCGCTTATAAAAAACTTTCAACAATTGTTGGCATTTCAACAGTTTTCAACATGAAAAGTGTTGGCGAACAAATAAATCCAGCTGTCAATTATGAACGGTGAATGTCAATTTACAAGTTTCTGATAGTTTTCAGTTCACGTACTTCTTGTTGATTTTCTCATATCGAGAGTGATAGATGACAGAAATTGATAGTGATAGTAATGTAAGTGGACAGACCTAATAAAACAGCAATCAGCCGTTTAGTTAATCCGCAATACTGCCGTCTGTCAGGTTATTATTTTATTCGGATTAAGTGCGCCGGTGATTAGGTTGCCGTCTGTCTAGGCTATAAGCTTGATCCGAGTTTTCTTTGCCTCTATGTGATTTTTCCAGGTCAGCCTTCTGTCGAGGTGAATACCCAAGTACTTTGTTGAGGAACATTGTGGAACTGATTAGCCATTAATATTAAGAATCCAGTGATCGAACAAGGTAATTCAAATAGAATTAAACGCTCACAGAATAAAAACGTAACAATATATAAAATTTGAGTTGTTGCGGTCCGTTTTATTGCTACTACCTGAAATTGACACCTTAAATACAGAATTGGACATTTTTTATGTGCTTTTTAGTGTGATGTGTCCCCAGTGAGGGCTAACTGCATATGGTTTGAGCAATTGCATTGGGTTGTGTGACTTAATAAGTAATAGATTTAGTTCTAGAACTCTAATATAAATGATGTATAAAAAATGAAAATAATATGGTCTCCAGTATTTACATTTCAATTGTTTTTTTCGAATATTTTAGAGAACGTTGAAATTATGTAAATTAAATAGATAAAAACATATTTTTTGATTGCGATGTAACTATTTTATAATAAAATCACAAAAAGTTGGAACCGGTGCCGCGTAAAACACAAATATTTCACAACTGAATTTCATTCTACAGTTTTGCATTACCGCATTATTATTATATCTTTGAATTATATTTATTAGTTCGTTGTTTGTACATCCTTATTTGCCCACGGGGTTGAAACGCGTTTAACGAAATGAATTCTTACGATCCACTAATGTTTTCTGTGCACGATATGAAGTGGATAAAAGTATGTAAATATATGTTCAATTGGAAATGAAAATTTTAAAAAGAAATTGAGAATCTACCTGAAAAAATGGATGAACACATGCTCAACGATTTACTTGAGTGTTCAGTATGCTTGGAGCGTTTAGACACCTCGTCGAAGGTTCTGCCATGTCAACATACGTTTTGTCGAAAATGTTTGGAGGTATGAGCATATATGTATATAATTCTATGTATGTATGTATATATATACAGTGAGCGACAAAAGTCTACATACGGCGACCATTTCGGCTATCTGACATGTCCAAAAGCATAATGAAAAGAAGTAATGATGCAATTTTGTTTTAAATATGTTTTTATCATTACATAGCAAAAATTATCTTATTTCATTAAAAACTTAAAAGGTTATTAACATAAAACGAAAAAAATTCAATGACAAAAGTCTACATACTGCGCGCATTCCACGCTTCTTTTTTGTTGTGTGTTGCGGCGCAATAACGGGAAAGTACCGCTAGTTACATTTTGCTGTTTTGCTTGGTAATAGACATACTTGGATTACTTGGATTGCATTTAGTTGTATTTTGGCTGTTTCCAGAAGTTCGTGGTTGTGACAATGGCTTCCCGTAAAGAAATATCAATTGATTTGCGAAACTTAGTAGTAAAGTATAGAAATAAAAACAAATCGTAAGGTGAAATATCAAGCTTATTAAATTTAACAAAATCAACAGTTCAAACAATATTCAATAACTACAAAAAAACGAATAGTCTTGAAAATAAACCGCGTAGTGGTCGCCCAAAGAAGCTGAGTCGCAGAGATGTATCGTTCATATTGAAAGAAGTGGATCAAAATCCGAAAGTGGCAGGCACTAAGTTGGCCGCAGAGCTAGCAACTAGGTCAAATACAAATGTGCATCCACAAACAGTTCAAAGGGCCTTGAATAATAATGGGTTTCACAGCAGAACTCCGCGTAGGAAACCGTATATAAGTGAAAAATATCGCAAACTTCGTTTGGAATTCGCGCAAAAGCATTTAGACAAGGATATTGATTTCTGGAAACGAGTATTATTTACAGATGAGTCAAAATACAATTTATTTGGAAGTGACGGTAGGGCCAAAATTTGGAGAAAACCAAATACCGCAATGAACCCGAAACACTTAGTTCCTACGGTGAAGCATGGCGGTGGGAGTGTAATGGTTTGGGGCGCTGTCGCTGCATCTGGAGTTGGAAATTTGGTATTTGTGGAGGGTAACATGGATCGCTTTCAATATAAATCTATTTTGAAACAAAACTTAAAAGCATCGGTTGATAAACTATGCCTTGGTGAGAGTTGGATCTTCCAACAGGATAGCGATCTAAAACATACCGCCCACATCGTGAGGGACTGGCTGCTTTACTACGCTCCACGACAACTGTATTCACCTCCTCAAAGCCCAGACTTAAATATTATTGAACACGTTTGGGAGCTTTTGGAGCGGAAGATACGGAAACATCACATTACTAGTGCCCTAGTACTAAAAGAGAAGCTGCAACAGGAATGGCAACAAATAACGGCCCTTGAAATCGAAAATTTAGTCGTTTCAATGCCCCGACGTTTGCAATCAGTTATAGATGCTAAACCAAATATTAAACGACGACTTATTTTAACTTTTAGTGCCTTATCAAAGTATTTCCTTTTGATTTTCAAATCGTACGTAGACTTTTGTCATTGAATTTTTTTCGTTTTATGTTAATAACTTGTTAAGTTTTTAATGAAATAAGATAATTTTTGCTATGTAATAATAAAAACATATTTAAAACAAAATTGCATCATTACTTCTTTTCATTATGCTTTTGGACATGTCAGATAGCAGAAATGGTCGCCGTACGTAGACTTTTGTCGCTCACTGCATATATATATATATATACTATATATATATATATATATATATATATATATATATACTATATATATATATACTATATATATATATATATACTATATATATATATATATACTATATATATATATATATATATATATATATATATATACTATATCTATCCTATATATACATATATATATATATATATATATATATATACTATATCTATCCTATGTATATATATGTATATATATATACTATATACATATATACATATATACTATATATATCTATATATATATATATATATATATATATATATATATATGTATGTATATGTACACTTAGCATAAAAAGTGTACGTACAAGAAGTAAACAATTCTTCGCTGCACTAAATACCAATAAGGAAATAATTTTTCTCAAAAGCAATTATTTTTTATTTAAATGTTAGAGTATTATGTACACTTTAAGCCTAAATACATTAAATTATAATGTACAGAAAAATTATGAGAAATAAAAGAATTCAAAAGCACCTGTTAATTGGTCAGAAAAA
>OY978525.1:42431053-42608553 GCA_963854835.1 Megamerina dolium
AATTTTGTGTAGTGATTAACACTATTATTTGAAAGGCAAAACGGCGAAAGAGACAAAAGAAAAGCTCGATAGGCATTACGGTGAGTCTGCTCCGTCAGATTACATAGTAAAATATTGGATTGCTGAATTTAAACGCGGCCGAACAAGCAGTGCAACAATACCATCACCAGGAAGGCCAAAAGAGGTGGTTACTGAAGAAGATATCAAGAAAATTCTCGATATCGTTATGAATGATCGCCGAATCAAGTTGCGTGAGATTGTTGAAATGGTAAACATCTCATATGAACGTGTGGTGTGTTCAACATTTTGCATGAACATTTGCATATGAAAAAGCTATCGGCAAGATGGGTGCCGCGTTTGCTCAGTGTCGAACAAAAACGAGTTCAAGAGACCACTTCACAGCGGTGTTTGGACATGATAAAGTGTAATGCTGTTGATTTTGGCGTCGATTAATAACTGTTGATGAAACGTGGGTCCACCACTACACACCTGAAACCAAAAATCAATCGAAACAATGGGTGGAAGCTGGTGGAAGTGCTCCGAAGAAGGCGAAGGCAGTGAAATGGGCTGGCAAGGTTATGGCCAATGTATTTTGGGATGCACTCGGAATATTGCTTATCGATTATCTTGAAAAAGGATCCACAATCACAGGAAAGAATTATCGTGCATTATTGGATCAATTGAATGATGCAATCAAGAAAAAATGACCACATTAAAAGAAGAAAAAGGTGCTCTTTCTTCAAGACAACGCACCGGTTCACACAGCATTAGATACGATGCTAAAATTACGTGAAATACACTTCGAATTGATTGATCAGTCCAGATTTAGCTCCTAGTGACTTTTTCCTGTTTCCAAACTTGAAAAAATGGCTCGCAGGAAAAAGATTCAGCTCAAACGAAGAAGTGATTACCGAAACTAACGCGTATTTTGAGGGGTTCCCGAAATCGTTTTATTCAGATGGTATAAAAAAGTTGGAATATCGTCTTACTAAGTGTGTCGAAGTAAAAGGAGACCATGTTGAGAAATAAATGGTTTTTGAAAAAAAATGTTTTTTTCCTACTTAGGTAGCTTCATTATCAATCCGCCCTCGTATATCCTCAACATTTGTGTATATATGATCAATCAATGATGATATTCGTATATAATCGTATAAAAGCCGCGTAAACTTTATAAAATTATACGCTCGTAAATCAACTGTCATATATTTGTATGAAAAGGATTTTACGCGCCTTGTAAAAGTTAACGCGATCTTATCGTGTAAATGACCAAGTAAAATTATACGGTTGTACACCCTTTTATTCTGAAATACGTTAAACCAGTGACGGACACTAGCTCCCAGGAGCTTTTTCCACTTACGAGCCAGCTTAGCACATTTGAGTGCTCGGTGAAGGGAGCAACCAAGAGCGAGCATGAAGAGCGAAGAACGGACGAAGAGCGCAATACTATTTCTCATACTGCGTTTTACAACTCCTAACACGAACGTGAAAATGAGATTGAGAGAACATGAGGCCATATAAGTACATGTGTGGCTACATAGTGGGTAAAATACAAACAATGTGGTAAATTAATTTAATGCACAAAAACACTTTTGGAACCATTTAAATAAGGCTGGATACAAAAGAAGCTCGATGTATGGGTGCCACACGAGTTAACGCAAAATAACCTCATGGACCGAATTTCCATCTGCGATTCGCTGCCGAATTGCAACAAAATCGATGCATTTCTGAAGTGGATGGGTACTGGTAATGAAAAGTGGGTCACTTACGACAACGTCCAGCGAAAACGGTCGTGGTCGAATCGCGGTGACCAGGAGCAAACGGTGGGCAAGCAAGGATTGACGGTCAGGACGGTTTTGCTATGTGTTTGGTGGGATTGGCAGGGAATCATGTACTAAGAGCTCTTATGAATTCTTAATTCAGACCTGTACTGTCAACAGTTGGACCGTCTGAAAGAAGCAATCGCCCAGAAGCGGCCAGCTTTGGCCAATTGTGTTCCATCAGGACAACGCCAGGCTCCACACATCGATAGTGATTCGCCAGAAACTCCGGGAGCTTGGTTGGGAGGTTCTTATGCATTCATCTTATAGACCGGCCTTGCCGCCTAGTGATTACTACCTATTCCTGTCTATGACGAATAATTTTGCTGGTGAAAAATTCGCCATTATTCGATGCATATAGCCTCTCAACCAAGCTCCCGGAGCTTCTGGCTGTGGACTGTCCCAGTTTTTTGCCAATAGGGACGAGGGTTTCTATTAGAGTGGCATTATGAAATTACCTTCAAAATAGCAACAAGTTATCGAACAAAACGGTGCATATTTGACCTAAATCGTATCATTCTATGCTAAATAAAACCTTTAATTAAAGAACCCTACGGCACTTAAAGCCCCGTAGGGTTCTTTGGCCGAGCTTCTCTTCCATTATTGTAGTGCGTGTTAAATTTTAGGCAGTATTAGAAGGAACCTACTTATTTTAGCCAGCTCAGAACGGCAGAACTCTTGCGACATCACTTTTTCTGAGCTATTTCATAGAATTCTTTTAGAAGCTTTTCCATGGTAAATTGTTATTGCCGGAAGAATTGATATTAAAAACATTTGCGCGTTCCGCCTGGTGCATCCCTGAAGAAAAAGCCGCCTTGTTTAGCAGCAACATGCATGATACAATATGAACATGCATAAAGCAATCAAAAATGGTGCATATATACATATCATATTAGCTCAGCCATATATAAAACGTTGGAAGTTGCCTGTCCCCCCTACGATAGTGGACGAAGGAGACCCGACTCCACTGTGAAATGGGGAACTGGAGTCCATGAAAAAGGAGACAAGGGAGGCTTTTAATCGTCACATGAGAGGGGACCCCAATGCATGGGATGACCGTAAGTCTAAAAAATGGAAGCTGAAGAAGACTGCGCAACCGTAAAAGGAAAATGTGGATGGAATTCTGCTCAAATATGTATGATATGTCCGACATATGTAATTTCAGAGGATTATATCAAAGGCCCCGGTTTCAAAGTTGGCGTAAAACGAATGGATCTTTTACAGAGACAATCGGGGATTTGCTGAAATACCTGATACAGGTACATTTTCCTAAAGGCTTTAGATCGGAGGATCTGTGGGAAGCCACCTGCAAGCCTCCGGGAACACTTGCCTGGATACAAGATATGTACCGATTCAATGGAGAGAGTAAGTTTGTCTTTCTTCCTAAGCCGGGAAAAGGCGAAATCTTTCCGGGCTCAACTGAAACGGCCCTGCACGAACTCGTTCGGATAGCGGAGGGAGAACTGTCTAAGAGATATCTATGACTACTTTTATAGATATATAGGGTGCCTTCGATAAGATTGGTTTCGATAAACTAAGGATAGCTCTTGCTATTCGTGAAGTAGCCCCACCACTATAAGGTGGGTGGACAACATGCTGAGAAAAAGGGCCACAGACTTTCAAAATTGGAGTTCCAGACTCACAGGTAGGGTATTTAAAGGATGTCCACAAGAGTCGCACTATCGCCCATCCTTTGGAACATCACGGTCGATTCCCTACTTGAGCTTCTGGACTCAAAAGACATATACACCGTCGGGTATACAGATGACATAGCTATAAAGGTGAGTGGTAAGTTCTTGAACACTATTTACGATACCATGAGAGGTGCACACAAAATGGTTGAAGAATAGTGCACAGAACAGGGACTCTCCGTAAATGCTAGTAAATCAGAAACAGCACTCTACTAAAATGACGACAGGGCTAACAATGGACCCCCTTAGGCTTTATGGATCGAACATAAACGTCTCCGAGGAAGTAAGGTATCCAGGTGTCACCCTGGGTAGCAAGCTGACTTGGAATAGTCACGTTGATGATAAGCTCCAGAAAGGCTAGAGGGTATTGCATCAGTGTAAGAGAGTGTTCGGTCTCATGTGGGGAATTACTCCCAGAGCAGCGCACTGGATCTACACAACTATGGTAAGGCCCGTAATAGCGTATGGTGCTGCGGTCTGGTGGTCTAAAGTCAACCAAAATATCGCAAAGAGCAAGTTAGATAGGGAGTAAAGAATGGCTTGTATTGGGATTACTAGAGCTGTCAGGACGACCCCGGTAGAAGCATTGGAGGTCTTTCTGGACCTGCTGCTGTTGGACTTGCATATTATGAAGTCGGCGGCATTAACAGCAATATTTCTGAAGACAACCAATAATCGTTACGGACATAGGGCACAGGAGCATTCTTTCACTGGTACATAGCAAATGTAAATGGAAGGAATAGGTAGGCTAAAGATGACTGGAAAGTCACATAGAACACTCATTGAAGACATACATATGATGTATGTGAGGAAAATGGCATCAGTATTTTCACTGATGGATCATTAATGGTTGGGGCGAGTGCTGGAATATTCTCTAAAGAATCTGAGAACATATGTATCGGTTTATCAATCAGAAATGCTTGGTTTAATGCATGCGCTAGACCATCTGGATGGAAAGGTGCAAGGTAAGAAAATCTAGCACTAGCTAGCACTAGATAACCAGACGGTGGTCAGGCAACTGCCTGAACCTACGGTATCTTCTAAGTTGGCGGTCGAATAGGTTCAGAAACTTAACGGGTGTGCTCGTAGTAATGCGATTACTCTTATGTGGGTGAAGGGACACATTGGTATAGAACAAAATGAAGCTGCAGACGCCTTGGTTAGACAAGGATCTAAAGCTAAATTTTATGGGCCGGAACCAGTAGTTCCGCTTGGTAACGGTACAGTGAAGGCAAAGGTCGAAGATTGAATACGGAATACGGAGATGGGAGAGTTTGACCACTAGTAGACAGGCAAAGGCCTCGTTGCGGCTATCAAGGGCCAGGGAATCGGGGTGGGTTTTCAGTATAGGGCGGTTAACTCTGAGCTGGTTGACTGCATTAATAACTGGGCATGACAACTTCGAGTACCACCTCAACAAGATGTGTCTTGTTGAAGGGGAGGATGCTGATATTTGCAGATAATGCATGGAAGAGGCAGATTCAGCTGCGCACATAGTGTGCCACTGTCCTGCATTGGAAAGTTGGAGAATGTCCACACTAGGTTGACAATTTATTGACGAACTCGAAATGTGGAACATGCCTCACAGAGATATGCTCGTGATGTCATGAGGAGGGAAGTCGAATTCTGCAACCAAACAAATACATAACACACGATTAGAGGGACGAAAAGGCACCCAGATAGTAATGGTTTGATTCGGCTAATCCCTAAAATATATATTACGTATCATATTGAAACAAGTATCGATAGTTGGCTACGCATCACTAATTGTGAATAGGACGAATAATGGTAGCATCGAAACGAATGAACAAAAAGAACTAGGCCACAACCAGAACAAGCCAACTAGAAAAAAAGAGAATAATCTAGACTACGACCCATAGAGTATTAATAGGGCTAGTTTGTTGACGAATGAATCAATTCAAACCCGAAAGTGATAGAGGCAACATAATACCATCAAGTGATTGATTCGAGTAGAATTAAACGCTCACAAAATAAAAACGTAACAATTGGTGTCAGATGTAGGATTCTGTAAAGATGGTGAAAATTGACCAACTAAAAGTGGACCAGCTCAGAAAGCTGTTGAATAATGTAGAAGTACATGAGTTCTTTGAGGAAGCTGATATACATGCAGTTGTGCACGCTGAGGAAGAGAGCAAGATAGATTCGAGTGGTCAACTCAGGGATTTCATGAAAACCTGATGCAACAGCTACAAGAAAATGCATCTCGCCATGAAGGCGTTATTAGTGAATTGCGTAGGGAAATTCAAGGAAATGCGTCTCGCCAACAAAACGATATGGGAGAATTCCATAAAACAATTGACTCCACGCTTCAAGATAATTTGGTTGGATTGCGTATGGAAATTCAAGAAAGTTCGTCTCACCAAGAAAACGTCATTGCAGTAACGTTTTAAATGGTCTGCGAAGCCTTTTCACAGTTACTCCTAGCCCAATTAACATCAGTCAAACGGATGAGATACTCAGCGAGAATTGGTCGGTTTGAATTTTTTGCTGCTTGCCATAAAGTTACCTTGGTTATATATCCTTCCAATTCTTTTAAATTACTTTCTTTGAGGGCTCGCTGGAGCTTTCGAGTTCAACACTGTAACTGTTTCTTCAGATTTGGAGATCGTATTTTTGCCATTGTCGTTTTATTCTGCGTTTCTCTCTTCCCAGACCTTCAATGTCTGTTGGTGTATGTTTACTATAATTTATTTGTGAACGAGTCTTTGTATAAGTAGCTAAGTTTAGAGCCAGCTGAAGCATTTGGTTAAAATTATCGAGTGCTGACTCTACATCTTTATTATATCTTAAGACAGTGTGTAGTGGAAGATGGGAGTATATATATTTTTTATATTTTAACCAGCTTGTATATTTCCTTAACACGATATTACTATTCATGCGTGAGGTTTATTTGATTGCAATAATAGTGGGTGAGTGATCAGATGAGAGATCATATTTCGATTCTACAGTAATTTGTTCCATTTGCAAACCTTTAGAGATGCCGAAAGAAGTATTTGAGCGTATACAATCTGCAGGGCTTAAACTGAATCCGAAAAGTGTTTATTCTTCTGGCGAGAAGTTGAGTATGAGAGACTTGTAGAGTGTAGTTTTCGTTCTTCGAGAGAGGGCTTAACTTCTCAATTGCTTACTCAGCCCAAAGTAACACCTGTTAGCAAGAGTTATCCTACGCATGATCTCCAAGCTGACGTCATTACTGCTGTTAATGCTGGTTCCAAGATAAAGTCCCTTACTACTTCAAAAGCGTAGTTGTCAACAGTGACGTGCTGTCCAAGACGCCGGGACTCTTTGTTTGTTGACACTAGATACTTCGTCTTGCCCTCGTTCACCATGAGACCCATCCGACGCGACTCTCTTTCCAACGCTGAGAATGCTGCACTGACTGCTCGCGTGTTCATGCCGATTATGTCAATATCGTCGGCATACAGCATGACACTTTTGTTGAAGATAGTGCCATTATGTCGTAAATCAGCAGCTCGTATTATTTTCTCCATAATAAGATTGAAGAAGTCGCATGATAACGAATCACCTTGTCTGAAACCCCGTTCGGTATTAAACGGTGCGGAGAGGTCCTTCCCAATTTTCACTGCACAACGGGAGGTATGCAGTGTCATTCTACAAAGTCGAATGAGCTTTGCAGGAATACCGAACTCAGACATTGTTGCATAGAGGTAATCCCTTACCGGACTGTCGAAAGCGGCTTTATATTCAACAAATAGGTGGTATGTGTCGATCTGTTTTTCTTGGGTCTTCTCCAGGATTTGGCGCAGTGTGAAAATCTGGTCGATGGTGGATTTACCAGGTCTGAAGCCACACTGATACGGTCCAATCAGGTTGCTGAGCATAGGCTTCAACCTTTCACACAGTACGCTCGATAGAACCTTGTATGCGATGCTCAGGAGACTTATTCCACGGTAGTTGGCGTAAATTGTGCGGTCTCCTTTTCTATGTACGGGACAGAGAACACTGAGCCTCCAATCATCAGGCATGCTTTCATCCGACCATATTCTGCTAATGAGCTAGTGCATGCGGGTGAGCAGCTCATCGCCTCCGGTCTTAAACAACTCGGCAGGCAGGCCATCAGCACCTTCAGCTTTGTTGTTCTTCAGCCTTAAAATGGCCATTTCAACCTCGTCATAGTCGGGTGGTGGAACATCAACACCATCATCTGTAATTGGGGTTATCGGGTAATGTCCTCCACTGGCGGAATTGTTCGTAGCATCGCCATTCAGTAACGTAGAGAAGTGTTCCCTCCATAGGCTCAGTACACTCTGGACATCTGTAACCAGATTCCCATTTCCATCACGACAAGAAGAGGCTCCGGGATTTAAACCTCCACTTAGGCGCTTGATCTTTTTGAAGAATTTTCGAGTCTCATTCTTGTCGGTACACATCTCTATCTCCTCACACTCGCGTCTTTCCAACTCCCTCTTCTTGCGCCTGAAAAGACGTCTCTCTGCACTCCTTTTCTCTCTGTACCGCTCCTTAACAGCTCGCGTTGCGCCTGCACGCAGGGTTTTTCTGTAGGCGGCGTCTTTCTCTGCGGTAGCGTCGCGACACTCCTGATCATACCACTCATTCCTCAGAGGCCGGTAATAACCGATTACCTCCTCGGCAGCAGTAGTCATGGAGTGGGATATATGTGTCCACCGTGCGCATGTATCATCAAGTTGGGGAGTGTTCTGCATAAGCAGATCCGATAGTCGAGTGGAAAATGCATCTGCTGTCTCTGGTGATCGCAGCTTACTGACGTCGAGCTTTCTCTGTGTGGGACTTCTCTTGTTATTTGCAACACATAAGCGTGTGCGCACCTAGCTGCAACAAGGATTCGAGTCGATGTTGGCGCCACGGATCGATTTCACGTCCATCACACTGGAAGCATGCCTTCCGTCAATCACCACATGATCAATTTGGTTTCTTGTACGTTGATCTGGAGACAGCCATGTCGCTTTGTGGATGTCGAGATGCTGGAATCTGGTACCACCAATTACCATGTTTCGTGCTACGGCGAAGTCGATCAGCCTCATTCCGTTATCGGAGGTGATCTGGTGTAGGCTGAATTTTCCGACAGTTGGAAAGAAGGTACCTTCCTTGCCCACCCTTGCATTAGGGTCGCCAAGCACGATTTGGATATCGTGGCGGGGGCAGCCGTCATAAGCTTCTTCGAGGCGCTGAAAGAAGCTCTCCTTGGTCACATTGTCCTTCTCATCCGTCGGTGCGTGGTCACATATAAGGCTGATTTTGAAGAATTTTGCCTTGATGCGGATTGTGGCCAGCCGTTCGTTCACAGGTGTGAACTGTGAGACAAGATGTCGTAGTCTCTTGCTGACCAAAAATCCACATCCTAATTCGCGCCTTTCAGCATGGCAACTGCAGTAGATGTCACAGGACGCTCTTTTGGAGCAGCCCTGTCCTGTCCATCGCATTTCCTGGAGAGCGGTGATGTCAGCTCTGTATTTTTGGAGGACATCAACCAGCTGGATAGAGGCACCCTCCCTATAAAGGGATCGGACATTCCAGATGCATATCCGTAAATCATTGTCCTTTTTTCGTTTGCGGGGGTCATCAACAAAAGCGGTAGTCCTTATCCGAGGCATATTTGTTTTTTTCATTGGGGGGGTTTTTTATGTGGCGGGTCCCAAACCCAACGCACAACCTCTAACCGAGGAGATTTTCGCCACTCACTTCAGCCGCCTCCCAGCGGGTGCCAGGAAGACGTTACCCATTAATAATAATGAAAACGCCGTCACATAGTAAGCAGAGCAAGCAACATGACTACCCCTCATTAACAAATAAAGGTATCATCACATAGCGCTCAGATCAAACTATATGACAGCCAGTGAGTTGACCTGCGATGAGTTCAACAAGGATTACGCTAGCCCCACCCGGTTGAGGCAGCTAGACACGTTACCTTGCCCCACCTAAGACCACCTAAGGTGGCTATTACAATTTAAAAATCCAGAAGGAAAATTGGGGCTGGAATGCGCAGCTACAGAGTTACGACTTCACAATCGATCATCATAAAGAAGGAAATCATGGTAACGCGGATACTCTATCTCGTCGTCCTTGCAAAATGGAATGTAAACGTTGTTCTCAAGTGGAAAGCAAGGAAAAATTACGACATACGGCTTGCGAATACTGGGCACAGTGGCAAAACTTGTATATTAGAGATGGATGTCTATTCCGACACTAATGGGCATCACCAAAACCGTCGAGAAAATAAAGAAACGATTAATTGGGTTGGATCATGTCGCTGATTGGATCCGGAAGTGTAAGCAATGTGCAATGGCCAAAGGTTTCACTAAGAAGGGTCGAGGTAAGATGCACCAATACACCGTAGGTGCTCCATTTGAGCGAATTGCTATGGACCATTTCCAACAAGAAACGCAGGGAACAAGTATGTTCTGGTGGTTATAGATTACTTCAGTAATTGGTCTGAAGTATAAAAAAAGTAAATATGTAGCACTTAAAACCCCGAAGGGCTCTTTGGTCGAGCTTCTCCTCCATTATTGGTATTTGTGTTAAATTTTTGGACAGTATTAGAGGAACCTACTTATTTTAGCCGGTTCCGAACGACAGAACTCTTGCGACATCACTTTTTCTGAGCTTTGCCACAGAGTTCTTTTAGAAGCTTTTCCATGGCAAATTGTTACTGCCAGAAGAATTGCCAATTGCTTGCCGACTGGTGGGTACCGTTCGAAAGAGAAGTATTTGCGATATTAAATTTGTTATGCATCAGCCAGGGATCGAACCACGACCTACAGATCAGCAGGACAACACACTAATTACTAAACTACGGCTTGAAGTATACCCCATTCCTAATCAAGAAGCTATTACATTTGCAGATGTATTCGTCAAACAAGGGATTATTCCTTTTGGTGTACAGATGGAGTTACACACAAACCAAGGTCGAAATTTCGGACGAGCTTGTTCGGGACGAACTGCGCGCTATGTAATGGCACCTCAATTTTTCAATGAGGGTCCTCCAAGTGGCGGTCACCGGACAATCTTCCTGGTAATCGCTGGGAGGCGACTAAAGTGATTGGCGAAAACTTCCTCGGTTAGAGGTTGTGCTTTATGCTTTGGACCCACCAACCTCTAAGGACCATGATTTACGTATATGCATCTGGAATGTCTGCTCCCTCTATAGAGAAGGTGCTTCTATGCAGCTGGTTCATGTCCTCGAAAAATACAAGGCTAACATCACCGCACTTCAAGAAATGCGATGGACGGCACAGGGTTGCTCTAAAAGAGTGTAATGAGATAGAGATGTGTAGAGACAGGAATGAGCCTCGAAAATTCTTCGAGAAGGCCAGGCGCCTGAGTTGCGGTTTAAACCCCGGAGCCTCTTCCTGTCGTGACAGCAATGGAAATCTGGTTACAGATGTCCAGAGTGTACTGAGCTTATGGAGGGAACACTTCTCCACGTTACTTAATGGCGACACCTCGAACAATCCCGCCAGTGGAGGAGATCTCCCAAACTTCACAATCACGGATGATGGTGTAGATGTTCCACCACCCGACCATGACGATGTCAGAGAGGCCATTTTCAGGCTGAAAACAATAAAGGTGCTGATGACCTGCTGTCGAGTTGTTTAAAACGGTAGTGACCAGCTGCTTACCAGCATGCACCAGCTCATATGCAGAATACGGTCGAATGAAAGCATGCCCGATGATTGGAGGCTCAGTGTTTCCTGTTCCATACATAAGAAAGGAGACACCACAATTTGCGCCAACTACCGTGGAATAAGTCTTCTTAGCATCGCATACAAGGTTCTGTGATGGTACAAGGTACTGAAGGTTTGAGGGCTAAGCTTAAGAACCTGATTGGACCTTATCAGTGTGGCTTCAGACCTGATAAATCCACCATCGATCAGATTTTCACACTGCGCCAAATCCTGGAGAAGACCCAAAAAAAAAAACAGATCGACATACACCACCTTTTTGTTGATTATAAAGCCACTTTCAACAGTCCGGTAAGGGATTACCTCTACGCAACAATGTCTGCAAAGCTCATTCGACTTTGTAGAATGACACTGCATAACTTCCGTTGTGCAGTGAAAATTGGGAGGACCTCTCCGCACCGTTTAATACCGAATGGGGTTTCAGACAAGGTGATTCATTATCGTGCGACTTCTTCAATCTTATTAAGGTGAAAATAATACGAGCAGCTGATCTACGACATAATGGCACTATCTTCAACAAAAGTGTCATGCTTTTAGCGTATGCTGATGATATTGACATAATCGACATGAACACCCGAGCAGTTGGAAAGAAAGTCGTGTCGAATGGGTCTTACGGTGAACGACTGCAAGACGAAGTAGTATTACCAATAAAAGAGTCCCAGCGTCTTAGACAGCACGTCACTTTTGATAACTATGCTTTGGAACCAGCGTTAGCACCAGCAATGATGTCAGCCTGGAGATATTGGGAAGGATCACTCCTACTAACATATGCTACTTTGAGGTGCAATTGGGAATCAGATCCTCTCGCGAGAAATGAAATCCACACTCTACAAGTCTCTGATCATGCCTGTCCTTACATATAGCGCCGATGCTTGGACGATTTCCACCTCAGATGAGTTTTCGAGAGAAAAGTCCTATGCAAGATCTTTAGATCTATTTGCGTTGGTGGCCAGTATCGAATAAGGTACAACCATGAGCTGTATGTCGACATTGACATAGTAAAGCACATTAAAATACAGTGGCTAAAAAGGTTTATATTTCCGCTGACATAACTTTCGGTGGGAAGAACAAGTACTGCAGAACTTGTCAGCGCTTTAAATCTCCGACTGGCGCCAGCTAGCGAAGGAAGGAGTTGGTTGGCGAAGCATGCTAGATTCGGCCTAAAACGATTATCGGTTTTAATGGCCACATAAGTAAGTAAGTAAGAATTATATATTTTTAATCAATACTTGGGGTTTGTCTACTTTCGATTCTTTTATCTCATACATATCCGTATTTTTTAAATCTTTTCATTTTATTAGTTTAGTTAAATCATTTTTTGTTTTTGCAATGGCTTAGTACGTTAGCGTACGATTCATACATGTTGGTTTGAGGTTGTGCTACTTTTTCTTTAGCAATATTTTTAACTTCATCTATTATCTCATCCTTTTCTTTTTTAGTGGGTGCCGTAGCTCAGTGGTTAGTGTGTTCGCCTTCTGATCTGTAGGTCGTGGTTCAATACCCGGCTGATGCATAATAAATTTAATATCGAAAAGATTTTTCTTTCGAACGGTACCCACCTGTCGGCAAGCAATTGGAAATTCTTCCGACAGTAACAACTTGCCATGAAAAAAGCGTCTAAAAAGAACTCAGTGACAAAACTCAGAAAAAGTGATGTCACAAGTGTTCTGCCGTTCGGAACCGGCTAAAATAAGTAGGTCCATTCTAATACTGTCCAAAATTTAAGACGCACAACAGTAATGGAAGAGAAGCTCGGCCAATGAGCCCTTTGGGGCTTTAAGTGCCACATATTCATTCATTTATATTCATTTCTTTTGCCAAGTTCCATTTAATTATTCAACTTATTAACAGTTTCCACCATTCTCTTAATTTCTCTATTATGCTCCCTTAACATATTCTCAATATCGGCTTTTTACTATTTTACATTGATTTGGTAATATTCCTATTACCATCATTTTGTTAAGAGCAACATCAACAAGTGTCTTCATGTACTGCAAATTATAACAAATTATTACTAATTTTTAATGGTAAAGTGTTCACGTACTCGAAAAGTGCATAAAAAGTAAGAGGGGAAACAATAGTTATAGCCTAGACAGACGGCAGCCTAATTCCGAATTACCGAGTTAATTCGAATTAACTCGGGCATTAACTACAGCTAATCCGCATTAACTCTATGAGTTAATTCTCAAAATAAACGAGAATTAGGGCAATTTGCGATTGCAACACTTCTGAAAATTGTCTATTGTGAATTTTTCTCCATCCATTTTACAAAATAATAGGTGTGTTCTCTAACAAAAAACTTTCAATTGCTAACAGTATCATCATGAAAAGTGTTGGCGAACAAATAAATCCAGCTGCCAGTTACAAACTGTGAATGTCAATTTACAAGTTTCTGATAGTTTTCAGTTCACGTACTTCTTGTAGATTTTCTCATATCGAGAGTGGTAGATGACAGAAATTGATAGTGATAGTAATGTAAGTGGACAGACCTAATAAAACAGCAATCAGCCGTTTAGTTAATCCGCAATACTGCCGTCTGTCAGGTTATTATATTGGATCGTAAAAAAAGATTTCAACAAGTTTTGAAATCTCTACATACAGCAACAAGAGCAGTGCACAAAGAAGAGACAAATTGGTCAGGCAAATGCGTTGGAAGCTACTGAAACCAAAATGGAGGTCATTGATGGTATTTTTCCTTTTCTATTGGTGTTATGAGTTGATAATGCTTATTTTTGTTAAAGGCATAACCAGTTTAGTTGGTACGAATGCAATGGAGTGATTTTGAGTCAAGTGAATCGGAAAGTGATTCCGATAATGAATTTATTAACTATGCGTTGAAGGAGCACAATTTCGTCGAACAAAATATTTGCTGGATGCAACAAGCTTATATGAATGTTATATGACACAGAAAGTCAGAATTGCATAAAAAATTACTATGAGCAGACCATGCCAACGTACACGGAAGTGGAGTTTCTTCGACACTTCCGCATTTCGAGGAGTTTATACCAGCGGTTAAGCGATACCTTCGCAGAAAGTACGATGTACAGCAGCCTACGTGTGGATAAACAGCTTCCGGCAGTGATATGTGACAGTATTTTTATGGTTCGCTGGGCATGAAGCATGTAGCTATCGGGACCTAGCAGATATACTTCATTTATCCCTTGGAACCGTGTGCAACATTATCCGTAGAGTGACCCTGCACATAAGTTCATTAAGCCCGCAATTCATTAAATGGCCAAACGAGGAGAAGAAATTAGAGCCCAGGATATACTATGCTAAGAAATGCGAATTTCGGAAAGCAATAGGTAATGTAGGTAAAGAATAATTATTGCAGTTGAATTTAAATAAGTAAAAAAATCAGGTTGTGTCAATGGCACTCACATTATTATTAACCCTCCTAAAACCGGAAGAGATGACTACATTAATAGGAAGGGTAGTACAAGTTTGTGTCTGCAAGGTATATGCAACGAGAAGAAGAAATATATAAGTATTTTTGTTAAATATCTTGGGTCATCGTACAATAGTTGGGTTTTTCAAAACTTATATCTACAGAAAACTCCCATCGATTTGTGAAGGTAAAAATTGTGTATATTCTTCTGTGTATTATTATATACTGGGTGACTCTGCATATCCGTGTAGTTCTCACGTTGTCACTCCTTACCGCGAAGATGACTTGCCGTTTGAAAATATTACAGACACTTTCACCGAAGTCGCGGAAGATATTGTAGAATCCGCATAAATTGCAAAGGGAAACGTCGTAAGAGATGCTATACGTATGTAGATCAAATGGTGATAATGTTCTGTTCGTGTATATTTTTATATATACATATCTATATATCTATATATATATATATATATATATATATATATATATATATATATATACATATATATATACATATATATATATATATATATATATATATATATATATATACATATATATATATACATATATATATGTATATAAAAAAAAAATAAATAAATATGTGGCACATAAAGCCCCAAAGGGCTCATTGGCCGAGCTTCTCTTCCATTACTGTTTTGCGTCTTAAATTTTGGGCAGTATTAGAAGGGACCTACTTATTTTAGCCGGTTCCGAACGGCAGAACACTTGTGACATCACTTTTTCTGAGCTTCGTCACAGAGTTCTTTAAGAAGCTTTTTCATGGCAAGTTGTTACTGTCGGAAGAATTGCCAATTGCTTGCCGACAGGTGGGTACCGTTCGAAAGAAAAATCTTATCGATATTAAATTTGTTATGCATCAGCCGGGGATTGAACCACGACCTACAGATCAGAAGGCGAACACACTAACCACTGAGCTACGGCACCCATTTTTTTTCTTTTTAATGCCAACTGCACTCTTCAAAAAATTTGCTTTAACTACGCGCTATTACCTATTATTAAGGGGGTCTTCTACCTTGTGGCTTCATTTTTGACACTGTTTTTTGAATATTAGTTATAGGAAAACTAAAAACGCAATCGAGGTGCGATTTGTTGCATTCAACTTGTTTATTTAAATACATTTAACACTAATTTTACTGAAAATTTACTGTCTTCGATTTGACCGTGACTTGACCTTGAAGTGTCCCTTGCAAAAAATTCATACACAAATGGTTGACACGATTTATCTCATGAAAATCGTCTGAAACAAAAAAACCAAAATGATTTAATTTTTTTATCACCTTGGCTATCGTTTGACAGATGGCATTTTCAAAATTTGAAAATTTCGCAGAACAGGCAACTTTAAAAAAAAAATTTTTTTTTTTTTAATGTTTTCGGGGTTAAAAACATCTGTAAAAATTGTTTAAATAAAAAAAATCTAAAAAGTATCTGTCAGACGATAGCCACATGTTTTTCACAAATTTTGATATATAATTTCAATCAATCAATCAATTAGTTTTCGAGATATCATGTCAACCAGTTACAAAAACGCAACTTTTGGGAAATCGCATTTAAAGATATTCATGTATATAACAAGCGGGATGTTTCCGACGTTAAATTTTCTTCCAAACTGAATGGACCGAAAAATTTATCATGCATAACAGAGATTACATAGATACAGATACATCAGGTATTCGATAGAACGTTAGATAACTTTAGAAAAACGCGATGGGCCAGCTTTTAGGTGGTCGCGAAGAGCGCTGCGATAAGAGCACGCGTAACTGTCTTCGACGGCTCGGAAAAACTCGAAATAATAAGATTTCAGTTATATCCTTTTAAGGGTATATTCCTAACACCTTCTGGGTTGGAAAATTGAAAAAAAAAAAAAATCGAATTTTTTGAACCAACAAGGTAGAAGACCCCCTTAATTAAGAATCTCAATAAAGTTTATAAACTACAACAAAAAAGTTCAAAACTAACGGTAAATTTCCATATTTTAGCAAATCAATTAATAAAAGATTGCAGGTGCAAAATTGAGTACATAGAGGTTGTTTTTGTTTTTTCCAGGTTTCTCTTTGAATTTATTGTTGTTTTTTTTTCTTCTTTCATACCGTAAGATTAAGAATAAAATAAGATATAAAAAACAAATAAAAAAACTTGCACAGATTTGGTGTTGTTTTTACTATGCGCTCAGAAGTGAGAAAGTACAAGTATGTACTCATTAATGCTCCCCAATATATATATATATAAATATATATATATATATACATATATATATATATAAATATATATATATATATACATATATATATATACATATATATATATATATATATACATATATATATATATACATATATATATATATACATATATATATATACATATATATACATATATATATATATATATATATATATATATATATATACATATATATATATATATATATATACATATATGTATATATACATATATATATATATACATATATATATATACATATATATATATACATATATATGTATATATATATATATATATATATATATATATATATATATATATATATATATATATATATTGTTACGTTTTTATTCTGTGAACGTTTAATTCTATTTGAATTACCTTGTTCGATCACTGGATTCTGTTAATGATAACTGAAACACTTATTTTATACAACTATATACAGCAACAATTTATTTAATAATCTCTATTTACAATCAACACTGTTTACAATCAACTATTTACTATAACACTTAAATGTACTTGCAACTTTTGCCTCTGTATCAATGTTTTCGCAATCACGTTCGGAATTAGATTGATTTTCCTCCTCAACACTGGCTCTATTTATACTCTGTTGGCAACACCCCAGAATCTTCCTTTATCGAGATTCTTCTCTTCCTTTCTCGTTGGTTTGTTCTGGTTATCGCTCATTTCTTTTTGTTGACATTCGTTTCGATGCTGCCAATAGTGTCAGTCACAATAGTGATGAGTAATCAACTATCGATACTCGTTACACTGCCCTCCTCTTAACCTTGTTCGCCCCGAACAAGTTTTCATACTTCCCCTCGATATGGCGCAAGTCGCTCCAAGTGCACTACTTTAAACTTTGCTCTTTTATTCCAGGCACGTTGAATACGATACACTACGTCATTTATCTTTGCTATAATCTCATACGGTCCTTCCCAATGAGTCTGTAGTTTAGGGGACAGGCCTTTCTTTCGTTGTGGATTATGAAGCATTACAAGCTCTCCTTCATAGAACCCTTTTGAATTTGCTTTCAAGTCATACCTGGCCTTCATCTTATCGCTTATCATCTGCGACCGCTCTCTGATGAACTGATGTACTTCATCCAACTGTTCCCGCTTTTCGCTAGTATAATTTCCTTCGGTTGATCTCGTTGGTGTTACAACTCCAAATTTTAAATCAGCTGGCAGTCTTAACTCGTTTCCAAAAATTGCCATTGCCGGTGTAGTAGCCGTCGTATCATGTTGTGCGCATCGATATGCCATGAGGAACATTGGTATATGTACATCCCAGTCTCTTTGGTATTTATCTACGACTTTTCTCAAATATTCCTCCAAGGTACGGTTAAATCGTTCTACCATGCCATCAGATTGTGGATGCAAAGGTGTTGTACGAGTTTTGTATATACCCAGCATACAGCATATCTCTTGGAATACAACTGATTCGAAATTTCGACCTTGGTCTGAGTGTAATTCCATCGGTACACCAAAACGAGTAATCCATTGGTTGACGAATACATCCGCAACTGTACTAGCTTCTTGATTTGGAATGGGGTATACTTCAGGCCATTTACTGAAGTAATCTATAACCACCAGGACATACTTGTTTCCTGCGTTGCTTATTGGAAAATGGTCCAGCTATGTCCATAGCAATTCGCTCGAATGGAGCACCCACGGTGTATTGGTGCATCTTACCTCGACTTTTCTTAGTGGGACCTTTGGCCATTGCACATTGCTTACACTTCCGAATCCAATCAGCGACATGGTCATGACATCCAACCCAATAAAATCGTTTCTTTATTTTCTCGACGGTTTTGGTGATTCCCAAATGCCCTCCACTGGAGGCATTGTGATACTCAGCTATCACTTCATTTATTCTCGCCTTGGGTACCACTAGAAGATCATTAGTGATTTTTCCATCCTCACTTTCCCATGTTCGGAATAAACATCCGTCTCGTAAGTGCAGGCTTTGCCACTGCGCCCAGTATGCCTTTGCTATTGGACTCTCATTAGCCATTTCTTGCCAATCTGGACGTATGCCCTGCTCCTTGTATTCCATAATCTTTACGAGATCTGGGTCGTTCCGCTGATCTTCTTGAACTCGTTCGGTGGTCCATGACTCCTCCGGCAATATATTCGTAAGTCGTATGTCGACAATGTGCTCCTTGCTTTCCACTCGAGAACAATGTTTACATTCCATTTTGCAAGGACGACGAGTTAGAGCATCCGCGTTGCCGTGATGTCCTCCTTTACGATGTTCGATGGTAAAATCATAACTCTGCAGCCTTTCAATCCAGCGCGCCAATTGTCCTTCTGGGGTTTTAAATTGCAATAACCAACTTAGCGCTGAGTGGTCAGTTCGTAGATGAAATGACTGACCGTACAAGTATTTATGGAAATACTTTACACATTCCAGTATTGCGAGCAACTCTCTTCGTGTGACACAGTAATTTCTTTCTGGCTTCGACAGGATTTTACTGTAGTATGCTATTACTTTTTCTTGCCCATCTATGATCTGAGAGAGCACACCACCTATTCCATAGCCACTCGCATCTGTGTCCAACACAAACTTTTGACCAGGTACTGGATACGCTAATATTGGTGGTGAACAGAGTTTTTCTTTCAGCTGTTCGAATGCTTTCTGTTGGTCCTCGCCCCACACAAATGGTTTGTTCTTTCTTGTCAACTCATGCAGACTGCTGGCGATGTTTGCAAATCCAGGAACAAATCGTCTATAGTAGGTGTATAAGCCTAGGAAGCTTCTTAACTCGTGAAGATTCGACGGAATAGGCCATTCTTGTACTGCTGCTACTTTCTCCTCGTCGGTATGTACCCCTTCTGTTGTTACTTTATGACCAAGATATTTAACTTCTCGCCTGAAGAGTGAACACTTTTTCATATTCAGTTTAAGCCTTGCTGACTGTATACGCTCAAATACTTCTTTCAGCTTTTCCAGGTGGTCGTTAAAATCTTTTCCCATCACGATAATGTCATCGAGGTACACCAAGCACGTTTTCCAGTGTAGTCCTCTGAGTACACGCTCCATCAAACGTTCAAAAGTAGCTGGCGCATTGCATAAGCCAAATGGCATAACTGTAAATTGCCATAGACCATCGCCAATACTGAAAGCTGTTTTCTCTTTGTCCTCCTTACCAAGTTCCACTTGCCAGTATCCACTTTGCAAATCAAGAGTTGAGAACCACTTCGCACCAGATAGTGTGTCCAGAGTGTCATCGATTCTTGGCAGTGGATAGCTGTCTTTTTTCGTAATCTCATTCAGCTTTCTGTAATCCACACAGAATCGAGTACTTCCATCCTTCTTCTTTACCAGCACAACTGGTGAACTCCATGGACTCGCTGATGGTTCAATAACACCTTGTTTCTGCATGTCGGAAATCAGCTTAATGGCTTCGTCTCTTTTGGCCAATGGAACTCGTCGTGGTGTTTCACGAATTGGTCTAGAATCACCGGTGTCAATGTGATGCTTCACGATGGTTGTTCGTCCTCCAGTTTTTCCATTTGAAGAAAAGATTGAACTGTACTTCTCCAATAGTTGTAAAGCCTTTTCTTTTTGCTGGTTGGTAAGCACACCTGCCCATTCTTCCATCTGTGCTTTTATTTCCGCTCTGACAGTTCCTGATCTTCCACTTTTTATCGACGAACCCTTTTCGCAGTCTACTACGGCAGTAACTTCCTCGCAATGACCAATCACCATTCCTTTCTTCACAACTGTAGATGTATTAGTTGGATTTAATATTCGCACAGGTACTATTCCATTTTCTTTAGGTTCCACTAACGTCCTACCAGGTATGATGTTTTTATTTTGTATTTCTTTATCTGCTGCCACTAACCACAACTTGCCTGTCCCATCATCCACATTTATCTGTGCCCAAATCACCGCTTCTGATTTTGCTGGAACCTCTTGGCGTTGACATGCCAGTACTCGTTTGATGTTTCCACTCCGTTTGTAACCGATGTTCAATGGTAATTCGACATTTGCATAACGTAGTATCCGTTGATTTAAATCTAACGTAAATCCGTTGTAAATCATAAAATCAACACCAATTATTACGTCATCGATGATGTCGGCCACAATGAATTCATGTTCCCATGTACAATTTCCAATAGATACTCGTTTCTTTATCTTACCCAGAATTTGTGCATCCTCACCCGTTGCTGTACGCAATTTTATTCCCATTAAAGGCTCAAACCTTTTTACCAAATCGCTCTTGATTATAGAATGTGATGCACCAGTGTCCAGGGTTAACATGAATTCCATATTGTCCAATTTTCCATCAATAGTCAAGCTGCTTGGCACACGCTGTAGTTGTGAAATGTGAATGATGGGGCCACCCACTGTTGGAGTCAGTTCTCGCCCCGCTGAACTGACTCGATTTAGTTTAACGATGGATTTGTGTTAGTGGAGCGATCGCTATCCACCTTATTCTCCTTCTTTTGTCTTCCTGGAGAATTCGATATTGATCGCTTTCGTCGTAGACGGCAGTCACGCGCCATGTGTCCTGGTTTGTCACAAATGAAGCACTTACCAGTAAACTTGTTTTCGCGTCGACCTGTTGTTCTTCCTTTAGGCTGAACTACTGATTTTACTGCCTGACGCACTGCTTCAACCAGATCTGTTGTTTCTGTTTCTAATTGGCGTACCCGTGGCATTGGTCGACACATGAAACTGGCGGCTTCAAACGTCAAGGCACTACTGACTGTTTCGGCATAAGTATTCCTGGGTGACATGACTAGGGCACGCTTTGTCTCTCCATCACGTATGCCATCTATGAATGCCTCTATTTTTATTTTTTCGACGAACTCGTCCGAATTACCGGAGAACGCTAGATGACATAAGCGCTCAATATCGGAAGCGAATTCCTGAAGGCTCTCATTACTCCGTTGCACTCGCGATCTCAATTCCACTCGATGTAATTGACTCTTGTATTCATTTCCATATTTTCGCTGGAGTGTGTCCATCAGTGACTGATAGCTACCACGATCTTTCTCTGGAATCATCTGTAACACCTCGGAAGCATTACCTTTTAATGCGACTATTAAAGCAGCAGTCTTGTCGCTATCATCCCATTGATTCTTCGAAGCTGTTGTCTCGAATTGAAGCTTGAAGATATTGAATGGCGTGCTTCCGTCAAATGTTGGTGACTTTAGTTTGATTGTACTTGAATCTCTAATCACTGATGTGGCTGGTCCATTTATTTTTAGTTGATTGAGTTCGTGCTGTAATTTCTCGAACTTATCTTCCCAGTCGTCGACATGTTCCTTCAGCTTATCATCCAACTCATCCACGTGTTCTTTCAGCTCTGTGACTTTGTCATTAATAGCTCCGGAAATTTCCTGAAATCTAAGTTCAATTCCTTTTTGTAGATTTTCGATGACGTGTTCTTGGCGAGCCGAATGTTCTTGAATTTCCATACGCAATTCACTAATAACGCCCTCTTGGCGAGCCGAGTGTTCTTGAAACTTGTAGTCAATTGTTTTCTGGAATTCTCCCATAATGTTTTCTTGGCGGGACGAACCTTCTTGAATTTTCATACGCAATTCAGCCGAATGTTCTTGAAGCTTGGAGTCAATGCGAGAGGCATTTTGTTGTAACTGTTGTTGCTGCTGTTGCATCATGGTTTTCATAAATTCCATGAGTTGACCACTCGAATCTACCTTGCTCTCTTCCTCAGCGTGCACAACTGCTTGTATATCGGCTTCCTCGAAGAACTCATGTTCTTCTACATTAATTCCCTTAGCCTCCATAGCTTGCCTCAGCCTCACCAGCAGTTCTGCCTTTGCACCTGATGACGATAGATTCATCTCTACCAACAGCTTTTTAAGCTGGTCCACTTTTAGTTGGTCAATTTTCACCATCTTTACAGAATCCCACTTCTGACACCAATTGTTACGTTTTTATTCTGTGAACGTTTAATTCTATTTGAATTACCTTGTTCGATCACTGGATTCTGTTAATGATAACTGCAACACTTATTTTATACAACTATATACAGCAACATTTTATTTAATAATCTCTATTTACAATCAACACTGTTTACAATCAACTATTTACTATAACATTTAAATGTACTTGCAACTTTTGCCTCTGTATCAATGTTTTCGCAATCACGTTCGGAATTAGATTGATTTTCCTCCTCAACACTGGCTCTATTTCTACTCTGTTGGCAACACCCCAGAATCTTCCTTTATCGAGATTCTTCTCTTCCTTTCTCGTTGGCTTGTTCTGGTTATCGCTCATTTCTTTTTGTTGACATTCGTTTCGATGCTGCCAATAGTGTCAGTCACAATAGTGATGAGTAATCAACTATCGATACTCGTTACAATATATATAAAGGGTTATCAATTTTGCGGTTTCTAAAGTAAATGTAAATAAAACACATATAAAATATTTTTTATCATGATATTTCTTTTTTATTATAAAGTTTGAATGTTGACATTATGTGTGAAATACTACATCATTTAAATGACCACCGATCTTTTGAGGTAATTTTCGACCACTTTTTGACACATATTGGGCGGTATCTCAGCCATAACGTGACGAATGTTGGTTTTTAGGTGCTCAAGAGTTAAAGGTTTATCTGCATAAACACGGTCTTTCGCGTAGCCCCACAAAAAAAAGTCAAGCGGTGTCAAATCGCATGATCTTGGTGGCCACTTGATATCGGCACGACGAGAAATTACGCGGCCAGAAAATTTCTCTTGCAATAAAGCCATATTCGCTCGAGTTGTGTGGCATGTGGCACCGTCTTGTTGAAACCACATATTCTCTAAGTCGTATTCTTCAATAGCAGGCAAAAAAAGGCGGTTATCACATGAACATAACGCTCCGAATTGACGGTGACAGTCGTTCCATCGTCGTTTTCGAAGAAGTAAGGTTCAATCACACCTCCGGACCAAAGAGCGCACCAAGCAGTGACTTTTTGTGGATGTGGTGGCCTGTCTTCAATTACTTGAGGATTCTCAGAACCCCAAATACGACAATTTTGTTTGTTAACATACCCACCGAGTGAGAAATGTGCTTCGTCGCTGAAGAAAATTTTGTTCGAAAAATCATCGTCCACCGCCTGTTGTTCAAGCACCCATTCGACGTATCTACGACGTTGTGAATGGTCAGCTGGCTTCAGTTGTTGTGTGAGCTTTATTTTATATGGATGTAGGTGTAGATCCAAATGCAAAATACGCCATAATGTGCCGTAAGACAGTCCTAATTCCTGAGAACGACGAGGAATCGACACATTCGAGTCTTCGGCAACACTTTCACTTACAGCAGCGATATTTTCGGTGGTACGAGCGAAACGATGATGCACAGGCCTTACAATATCTGTAACCGATCCAGTCTCTTCATATTTCTTCGACATCTGTTTACATGAATTAGTAAACATCATCAGTGATTTCATACAATAACATAGATACATTTTTCCTCTTATAATCATGTCTAGTTTCGTGCCAGAAAAAGAGTATATGCGGGAAGCTCCACTTTTTTGCTTCAATTCGAAGAAATCTGCTGCTGAGTCGCATCGAATGCTTGTGGAGACAGTGCGCTATCGGAAACCATTTTGACTTGAGTGACAAGAAGAGTGAAAATAGACCCAGAAAAGTTGAGGACCATATTTGCAGGCTCTTTTGGATTAGGACGACACCCAATCGCACAAAATGCTTGGCGAACAGTTAGGTGTTTATTATTATCGTTGTGGGGATGTTGCACCGCGACCTATAAGATCTATTGTGCCCCCTTCGCAGAGCTAGAGTGTGTCTCTCAGCCCAGTTCCCTCGATGAATTTTAGTATTGGTCCCAATTCACAGAGTCTAATTTCATCCTCGGGTATGATGAAATCTCCCAGGTATTTCCTTCTCTTGTGCATCAGTGCAGTACAAGTTCCTATCACGTGTTGTGCGGTCTCGTCCTCTTCCCTGCAGAACCTACAGAGAGCATCAGAGAAAATTCCCAGTTTTGTTAGGTGATAATTTAGCCTACAGTGCCCTGTTAATAATCCCGTAATGATTCGCATGTTGTGCTTCGTTAGACTCATACATTCCTCGTAGCGTTTCAGGTTGTATGTCCCTAGCGCTAGTTTGGAGTGTGTTAGCCCCGGTAAGTTTTCCCAGTATAAGCTTCTTTGTCTATTCTCTTCTTCCCAGATGATACGGGAGATGTTACCCAATCCTAATCCACAGATTGATTCAGGCCCTACAAATGGGGTTGATGCTCCCTTCCTGGCAAGCTTATCTGCCATTTCATTTCTATCGATCCCTACGTGCCCCGGAACTTATAGAATCCACACCTGATTGAGTTGGCCCAGGATGTTCAGTTTTTCAATGCACTCCATCACCAGATATGATGTAACCTGGTGGGATTTGAGTGCTTTGATAGCCGCCTGGCTGTCACTCAGTATTGCTATTTTGCGATTCCGGTAATTCCGTTCGAGATTAAAGTGCGCACATATATCTATCGCGTAGACTTCCGCTTGAAAGATAGAGGTGTTCTTACCTAATGGTTCAGAGTATCTTTTCCCTGGTCCGAATACACCTGCCCCGGCTCCGTCATCGGTGAGGGAACCGTCGGTGTACCATGTTATCATGTACTGGTTTATCTTGTATGTTTTCGATATACCTTCCCAATGTTTTTTGTTACTAAGCTCAGTTTTAAAATGTTTCTTAAAGCTGAACCTTGGGAGTATCACGTCCCTTGGCATCGAGATTTCAGGAAGTTGCTCAGCCAGAAGTTCTATCTTCCTTCGGCTGAGGTAACTGCCTGTGCTGACGTTGTTCCCAGCTACCCTCAAAATCGCCCTCCTCGAATGGGACTGGATGTAAATATGGAGGGGAGTAAAATCCAAGAGTATCTCCAGTGATGCCGTTGGACATGTTCGCATGGCTCCCGTGATACATACACATGCAAGTCTTTGTAGCTTGCTAAGAGTGTTGATTACTGTCTGCTGCTTCGTGCACTTTTCCCAGACTATTGCCCCGTAGGTTATCATTGGCCTGACAATTGCTGTGTATATCCATCGCAGAATTTTTGGGGTAGAACCCCAGCTTTTACCCGCAATAGTTCTACACGTCATGAAAGTTTTGATAGCTTTCTGTCTTATCTCCTCAATGTGGGTTTTCCACAATAATTTCTGGTCCAAGTGGGTACCCAAGAATTTCACTACTTTCTGGAGTTCTATCTCTATACCGTCTAAACGGATAGGTTTAAGATTCGTAAGTTTATACTTCCGTGTGAATGGTACAATCGTTGTTTTTGCTGGATTGATGTTCAGCCCAACCGTGGCGCACCATCCCTTCGTTAGTTTGAGTCCTAGCTGTATTCTGTCACATAGAGTGTCCTCAAATTTACCTCTTACACACCTTCGGCAAAAATACCACCTTTGCCCTTCTCCATATCCTAGGTATGTAACCTAGCGCTATACTGCTTCTATACAGCTGCTCTATACCTTTCTGAAGTAGGGCAGGAAAGATTCCGTCTACTCCAGGTGATTTCAATGGTTTAAAGGTGTTAATGCCCATCTGATTCGAGGTTCGGTGCAAATTTCACTTGCCAAGATCCATTCATTCCTGCTTATTCTTCCCAAGTTTTCAGCATCGTCTGTCCCTGCTGCCACGAGTGTGGAAGATCCTGGGAAGTGTGTGTCAAGAAGTAGTTTTACTCTTTCTTCTTCGTTTTCCGTGAAGGAACCATCTCCTTTTTTAAGGTTGGTGGATGATATACTACTGCCTTTGGCTAACACTTTGTAGAGTTTTGACACCTCAGTGGCGTGCTCAATGCTTTCGCAGAAGTTTCTGAAACTTTTGCGTTTTGCTTCCCTAATCTCTTTATTATAGAGTGTTAGAGTTCTTCTATATTCGGTGCAATCCCCGGTAGTTTTTGATCTATTTGATAACCTTCGAACCTCCGTTCTTAGTTTCATTAGATCATTGTTCCACCAAGGTACATCCTTGGTTGAGCTCACCTTGCTTATTGGACAACTGTCCTCATATGAGTTGGTAATTATCTTATTGAAATTTTCTACCGTAGTTTCTAGTTGTATTTCATTTCTGATGCTGTTAATGTGTGTGTAAACAATAATTTGCAATCACCCGCGCAAACCCCCGCGATAAGTGCATTATCAAATAAAACAGTTGATACACACTGCACAAGTGAAAGTAACAGTGCAGTGTCTGCACATATTAAAAATTCATCAAATTTTGCAACAACAATAAATACAGACAAAAAAAATAATTTGTTCTATCGTGATATACTATCTCCCTCTATACCGTGGAGTGTACAATGTGCTTCTCCTGCTGTAACACCAACAGCTACAACATCAAAGCAATCAAATAACGGCACTTCTACTGAAGTGCATGACCCAGTAGTTAAAGCAACTAGTGCGATGACTAATAAAGAACCAGTTGCTGTTCAAACTGCTATTGATCGCTACATTACTGTAGTAAAGCGAAAGAGAAGTCCGCGAAATTCAAAACAAATGAATTCAACAAAAATTCAAAAACAGAACACTGTCCCTATTAGTTCGGAAAATAGATACGCTCTGCTTTCAGGTGATGAAAGTGACGAAAATATTATCTCCAAGAAAAATTTCAAACCCCCACCCATTTTCTTGAGAGAACGCAACTCAGATAAGTTGATTTCTAGAATTACAAGTCTTATAGGACCAAAGAATTTCCATGTTGTTCCTATTCGCAAAGGCCAAATTGAGGAAACAAAAGTGCAAATCTACAGCGAAACTCATTATCGCAAAGTAATAGCGGAATTTGATGCTGTAAAAAAGAATTACTACACATATCAGCTAAAAAGTAGTAAGGGCTTAATCGTTGTACTCAAAGGCGTCGAACCCAACGTTGATATTAACGAAATCAAACTTGCCCTCCAGGAAGAAGGGTTTCAAGCCAAAACAGTATTCAACATTCTCAACAAGAGCAATTTACCTCAACCGTTATATCGTATTGAGCTTCAGCCTGAAACAAAACCCCTAAAAAAAGGTGAAGTACACCCCATATATAAAATTCGATATTTATTGCATCGCAAAATCACAATCGAAGAACCCCATAAGAGAACTGGACCTCCTCAGTGCAGCAACTGCCAAGAATATGGACATACTAAGACATATTGTGGTGGTCTGGTGGTGTTTTCGCAAGGTAACGTGTCTAACTGCCTCAACTGGGTGGGCCTAGCGCAATCCTTGTTGAACTCATCGCAAGTCAACTCACTGGCTGTCATGTAGTTTGATCTGAGCGCTATGTGATGATACCTTTATTTGTTAATGAGGGGTAGTCATATAGCTTGCTCTGCTTACTCTGTGATGGCGCTTTCATTATTATTAATGGGGGCCCTCCATGTGGCGACCACCGGGCAACGTCTTCCTGGCACCCGCTGGGAGGCGGCTGAAGTGAGTGGCGAAAATCTCCTCGGTTAGAGGTTGTGCGTTGGGTTTGGGACCCGCCACATAAAAAACCCCCAAATGAAAAAAAAAACTAAAATGCCTCGGATAAGGACTACCGCTTTTGTTGATGACCCCCGCAAACGAAAAAAGGACAATGATTTACGGATATGCACCTGGAATGTCCGATCCCTTTATAGGGAGGGTGCCTCTATCCAGCTGGTTGATGTCCCCGAAAAATACAGAGCTGACATCACCGCTCTCCAGGAAATGCGATGGACAGGACAGGGCTGCTCCAAAAGAGCGTCCTGTGACATCTACTACAGTTGCCATGCTGAAAGGCACGAATTAGGATGTGGATTTTTGGTCAGCAAGAGACTACGACATCTTGTCTCACAGTTCACGCCTGTGAACGAACGGCTGGCCACAATCCGCATCAAGGCAAAATTTTTCAACATCAGCCTTATATGTGCCCACGCTCCGACGGATGAGAAGGACAATGTGACCAAGGAGAGCTTCTTTCAGCGCCTCGAAGAAGCTTATGACCGCTGCCCCCGCCACGATATCAAAATCGTGCTTGGCGACTTTAATGCCAGGGTGGGCAAGGAAGGTACCTTTGGTCCAACTGTCGGAAAATTCAGCCTCCACCAGAACACCTCCGATAACGGAATGAGGCTGATCGACTTCGCCGCAGCACGAAACATGGTAATTGGTGGTACCAGATTCCAGCATCTCGACATCCACAAAGCGACATGGCTGTCTCCAGATCATCGTACAAGAAACCAAATTGATCATGTGGTGATTGACGGAAGGCATGCTTCCAGTGTGATGGACGTGAAATCGATCCGTGGTGCCAACATCGACTCGGATCACTACCTTGTTGCAGCTAAGGTGCGCACACGCTTATGTGTCGCAAATAACAAGAGAAGTCCCACACAGAGAAAGCTCGACGTCAGTAAGCTGCGATCACCAGAGACAGCAGATGCATTTTCCACTCGACTATCGGATCTGCTTATGCAGAACACTCCCCAACTTGATGATACATGCGCACGGTGGACACGTATATCCCACTCCATGACTACTGCTGCCGAGGAGGTAATCGGTTACTACCGGCCTCTGGGGTATGATCAGGAGTGGTATGATCAGGAGTGTCGCGACGCTACCGCAGAGAAAGACGCCGCCTACAGAAGAACCCTGCGTGCAGGCGCAACGCGAGCTGTTAAGGAGCGGTATAGAGAGAAAAGGAGTGCAGAGAGACGTCTTTTCAGGCGCAAGAAGAGGGAGTTAGAAAGACGTGAGTGTGAGGAGATAGAGATGTGTACCGACAAGAATGAGACTCGAAAATTCTTCGAAAAGATCAAGCGCCTAAGTGGAGGTTTAAATCCCGGAGCCTCTTGTTGTCGTGGAAATGGGAATCTGGTTACAGATGTCCAGAGTGTACTGAGCCTATGGAGGGAACACTTCTCCACGTTACTGAATGGCGATGCTACGAACAATTCCGCCAGTGGAGGAGATTGCCCGATAACCCCAATTACAGATGATGGTGTTGATGTTCCACCACCCGACTATGACGAGGTTGAAACGGCCATTTTAAGGCTGAAGAACAACAAAGCTGCAGGTGCTGATGGCCTGCCTGCCAAGTTGTTTAAGACCGGAGGCTATGAGCTGCTCACCCGCATGCACCAGCTCATAAGCAGAATATGGTCGGATGAAAGCATGCCTGATGATTGGAGGCTCAGTGTTCTCTGTCCTGTACATAAAAAAGGAGACCTCACAATTTGCGCCAACTACCGTGGAATAAGTCTCCTGAGCATCGCGTACAAGGTTCTATCGAGCGTACAGTGTGAAAGATTGAAGCCTATGCTCAGCAACCTGATTGGACCTTATCAGTGTGGCTTCAGACCTGGTAAATCCACCATCGACCAGATTTTCACACTGCGCCAAATCCTGGAGAAGACCCAAGAAAAACAGATCGACACACACCACCTATTTGTTGATTATAAAGCCGCTTTCGACAGTCCGGTAAGGGATTACCTCTACGCAACAATGTCTGAGTTCGGTATTCCTGCAAAGCTCATTCGACTTTGTAGAATGACACTGCATAACTCCCGTTGTGCAGTGAAAATTGGGAAGGACCTCTCCGCACCGTTTAATACTGAACGGGGTTTCAGACAAGGTGATTCGTTATCGTGCGACTTCTTCAATCTTATTATGGAGAAAATAATACGAGCTGCTGATCTACGACATAATGGCACTATCTTCAACAAAAGTGTCATGCTGTTAGCGTATGCCGACGATATTGACATAATCGGCATGAACACGCGAGCAGTCAGTGTAGCATTCTCAGAGTTGGAAAGAGAGTCGCGTCGGATGGGTCTCACGGTGAACGAGGGCAAGACGAAGTATCTAGTGTCAACAAACAAAGAGTCCCGGCATCTTGGACAGCACGTCACTGTTGACAACTACGCTTTTGAAGTAGTAAGGGACTTTGTCTATCTTGGAACCAGCATTAACAGCAGCAATGACGTCAGCTTGGAGATCATGCGTAGGATAACTCTTGCTAACAGGTGTTACTTTGGGCTGGGTAAGCAATTGAGAAGTCGAGCCCTCTCTCGAAGAACGAAAACTACACTCTACAAGTCTCTCACCATGCCTGTCCTAACATATGGCGCTGAAGCCTGGATAATTTCCACCTCGGATGAGCGAATACTTGGAGTTTTCGAGAGAAAACTCCTACGCAAGATCTTTGGACCTATTTGCGTTGGTGGCGAGTACCGAATAAGGTACAACGATGAGCTGTACGAGCTTTATGCCGATATTGACATAGTAAAGCGCATCAAAATCCAGCGGCTGCGCTGGCTAGGTCATGTCGAGCGAATGGAAGAACACGCTCCAGCTAAGAGGGTGTTATATTCGGAACCCGCTGGAGGACGACGCAAAAGAGGAAGACCAAACCTCCGGTGGAAAGACCAAGTACTGGAGAACCTGACGGCGCTTGGGATTTCTAACTGGCGCCAGCTAGCGAAGAACAGAGATGGCTGGCGAAGCATGTTATTTTCGGCCTAAATCGATATTCGGTTGTTATGGCCACATAAGTAAGTAAGTAAGACATATTGTACCCTGCCAGCTGTTTGTGTGATTTGTGGAGATCTCCATAAATCAAACATATGCCCAAAATCTAAAGGCGATGCTAGCATGAAAAAATGCAGCAATTGTGGAGGTAATCACACCGCAAATTATAGAGGTTACCCAGTATATACAACCCTAAAGCTATATTTCTCCGCTAGCAATCAACCTCTAAAACCAGTTGAGCAAACTCAGATAGCCAACTCAAGTAAGAGACAAAATATTGATGCAACACAATTCTTCTCTGCAATCCCAAACAAGAATCAAACCAATTCATACGCTAGCGTGTTAAAACAAAACCCACACCAACAAAGCAATGTAAATAATGAGCAGAAACACTCACTGCCCACCCAACAGCCAAGTACCCTTGAACATTTGCTTCAAACATTGATTCAGAATATGAACCAATTCATGAACTCATTGCAAACAATGATGCAAGAAATGATGAAAAATCAATCGATGTTACTCCAAACATTGCTATCCAGACCATGAGTTGTCTCAAGATATGCCACTGGAACGCCAACGGCTTAAGCCAGCAGCGTTTGGAGCTAATTCAATTCCTTGAATCCAGCCAAATCGACATAATGATGATATCTGAGACCCATTTCACTGACAAAAATTGCTACCAAATACCATATTACAAACTGTACACCACAAATCATCCGCAAGGTAAGGCACGCGGAGGAACTGCCATATTGATAAAAAGCAGAATAAAACATCATGTTCTTGAAGATTTTAGTAGCGTCTACTTGCAAGCAACATCTATATGTCTGGAAGAATACATCTCTAAGCTAGTAATATCTGCGATATACTGTCCCCCAAGATACAGTATTACCGAACAGCAATATAAAGAATTTTTCTCAACTCTTGGTAGCAAATTTTTGGTTGCTGGCGATTTCAACGCCAAACACACTCACTGGGGCTCCCGATTAATAACTCCAAAAGGCAAAAGACTATGTTCAATCATCACTAACCACGGCTACGATGTTATTTCAAATGGTCAACCGACATATTGGCCGACGGACAAGAGGAAAATACCCGATCTCATAGACTTGGGAGTCGCCAAAGGTTTGCAGATGGAAAATATCTCCACAGAGTGTAATTATGATCTATCATCTGACCACTCACCCACGGTAATATCTATAAAATCACCAAGCCCCCAAAGCAATTGCGTTAGAAAGAAAATAGACTGGTTAAAATTCAAGAAATATATAAATTCCCATCTTCCTCTGAGTACTGTATTAAGAAATGGACACGATGTAGACTCAGCACTCGAAAAATTCAACCAGCTGCTCTCATTAGCTCTCAGCTCAGCCACCTGCACAAAGGTATACAAGCAATCAAACTATAGCCCATACACACCAGCTGATATTGAATTGCTAGTAAGACAGAAAAGAAGACTCCGAAGACAATGGCAAGAATTCAGATCACCGAATCTGAAAACACAGCTACAGCACTGCACTCGAAAGTTAAAGCAAGCCTTAAAAAATAAAAACAACAAAGAGTTAGAAGAGCACATAGCGAAATTAACACCTGGTGAAGCGTCAGACTACTCTTTGTGGAAATCAGCAAAAAAATCAAATCGGCCAATTCTCACTGATTCCCCCATCCGTTTGAGTGACGGTAATTGGGCTAGAAGCAACTGTGAGAAGGGTTTGGCTTTTGCAAACCACCTAAAAAGTGTGTTTACACCCAATCCACCCTCTTCACAGTCCTCATTACCAATATTAACTTCTCAACCTTGCTCAATAACGCTCAAAATTAAAAAAAAGGACATATTCAAGGCAATTTATAAAGATTTAAACCCAAAAAATCACCTGGTCCAGATAAAATTACCGGTAAAATGATAAAAGAGCTACCTCCGGCTTCAGTAATTCATCTGATGCACATTTTCAATGCTATCCTTCGTATTAAACACTATCCCAAATGCTGGAAAACTTCAAAAATTATTATGATAGCAAAACCAGGAAAAGACCCTACAAAAGTTGCATCGTACAGACCTATCAGCCTCCTGCCTCTACTTTCTAAAGTATTCGAAAAGCTACTTGTCATGAATATAACTCCATTTATTAATCTCAACCAACTGATTCCTCAACATCAGTTTGGATTTAGAAAACAGCACGGCACAATAGAACAAGTCCACCGCATTGTAACTCTGATAAGGAACACTTTTGAAGAAAAAAAGTATTGCTCAGCTGTCTTTCTTGATATCACTCAAGCTTTCGATAAAGTATGGCACGATGGCCTTATTTACAAACTCAAACTATTACTGCCTGCAAATGTCTCCTCATTGCTTAGTAGCTAATTCACGAAAAGACAATTTCTCGTACATCACAAGGATTACACAACAAATCCATTGGATATTCACGCTGGCGTTCCTCAAGGAAGCGTTTTGGGTCCCTTACTGTATCTCTTATACACTTCAGATATGCCCAACAATAACTATACATTCATATCGACCTTTGCTGATGATACGGCAATATTGTGCTCTCGCTCTAACCCCATAGAAGCTACTAAACTCCTGCAGACTCATGTCGATTCTCTCGAAATCTGGCTAGCAAAATGGCGTATAAAAGTCAATGAATCAAAGAGCGTACATGTAACCTTCACGCTAAGGCTAGATACATGTCCCCCACTTAAAATTAATGGCCAATCAGTTCCACAATGTTCCTCAACAAAGTACTTGGGTATTCACCTCGACAGAGGGCTGACATGGAAAAATCACATAGAGGCAAAGAAAACTCAGATCAAGCTTAAAATGAATCAGTTATGGTGGCTGTTACACAAAAGATCAAAGTTGAATCTTGAATACAAAGTGCTATTATATAAAGAAATCCTGAAACCAATCTGGACTTATGGTATTCAGTTTTGGGGCACCGCATCTCCCTCTAATATCGAAAAATTGCAGCGAATACAATCCAAGTGTCTGCGAATTATTGTAAACGCGCCTTGGTATATGAGGAACGTTAACATCCATCGAGATTTAAATGTATCCACAATTTCTGAGGAAGTTGCAATGTCCTGCAGAAGCTACATTCAAAAATTACACAATCATCCGAATCCCCTTGCTAGGCAATTGTTGCTGAGCAAGAGGCATCGTCGATTAAAAAGAAAAGACACACTGAATATGCTGTAAAATTGCTACATCTCGCGACTCAAGAAATTGTGATGGCACAACGGGGATATCACATAGTTTTATTTAGTTTGTAAGATTTGAATACTTATTGTTAGTTTCTTGTATTTAAGAAAGATTCAATAAAAAAAAAAAAAATAAGCTAACAAAAAAAAAAAAAAAATTTCTGATGCAATCGCCTAATGATAGTTGTCTTAGGTTTGCATTCAGATTATTTAAGTATTTTTCCCAGTTTGTTTTTCTCGGATTCCTTACAATTCTTTGCGTTAATTGCTCCCCCTCTATGTCAAATCTCAGTATGCTGTGGTCAGACATTGATGGTTCGTTGGATAATACCCAATTCCTAACAAGACTAAAGCCCCAGGTGTTTCCTAAGGTTAAATCCAGAACTTCTTTTCGTACGCTAGTTACGAAAGTTGGTGTATCTCCCACATTTAAAATTTCTAATTTATTACTAATGATAAATTCAAGAAGGTACTCACCACGCTTGTTGGTATCCGTGCTCCCCCATGCCTCGTTATGCGCATTGGCATCACATCCAAGTATTAGAGGTTGCTTCTTCCTTTCGCTGTACTTGACCAGTTTGTAGATCAGCTCAGGTGGGGCCCAAGCATCATCCCCCGGTAGGTACCCCGATGCGAATATTACTTCACGTGTACACCCGTTGATGTTGACCGGGATTTGCACCGCTACAAGATCTCTAGAAAGGAACTCTGGAAGACACAAGTATTTCATATTTTTTGTTAGTAATATGCAAGCTCTTGGGTTTACACACCTAATGTCCCATATTACCTGCGTATTGGATGCAGCCAAACCTCTTATTTGGCCCCTGAACACCCAAGGTTCCTGGGCCAGCACTATGCTCAGGTTGGACCTGAGTGTTGCTCTAGCGATGACTGCCGAGGCGGCTCTCGCATGGTGGAGATTGATTTGTGCAACTCTAATGCTGGCCATCTCCTTGTTACTGGTGTGCAGCTCTCTTCTTCGCATCGCTCACCGCCAGTGCATCATCGATGTCTGCCAGGAGCACTCTGTCGGAGTCTACTTCGGTCAGTCTTAGCGCTGTTGGGTTTATAGCGTTGATGTCTTCGCTTTCGACAGCAAGAACGCTGACTTCGGCTACAGGCATCTCGCTCCTAACCACTTCACTTGCCACTTCTTTTAGGATCTCCTCGGCTTTGGCTGAGTTTTGCTCAGTTGTGGCCTCTGCGTCTGGAAGATTTCCTAGTGCACGTCCCTTATGCAGATGAACTGCGATCTTGCCAAATCTGTAGGCCACCCTGCAGTATTTGGCTTTAATCGCTTCAAGCGATCGGTCATCGATACCGATCGTTATCAGCTTCCCGTTCTTCTCGTCTTTGCTGCTAAAGATTCTCCAGAGATTGGTGCTTAGCGCTTTGTTCTGAGTTACCATCAAATCAAGGAGTTTCTTGTCGTCGGTACCGCTGCTCGAGGAAGGTATACCGTCATCAGATGTACACCAGGGATAGCATCTCCAGTGCAAGTCGTCAGCTCGGTCCCCTTCCACCCCGATAAGCTTGGTATCGTTACTTTCACCCATTCAGCAGCCGCTACGGTGGAACAATCAACCAAGATGAAGCCTGGTCGAAAGTGGATGCCATCAAATTCAAGTTCGGTTTCAGAACCCTTGAACATCTCTATCAGAAGATTTTCGAGTTGCCCCTGCTCCTCGCGCGAAAGGATGACCTCCGGGTAAGATTTCGGGATTATAGCCAGTCTAACGCCTTTGGTGACATTGGCGTAGCTGACACCCGCTTTCCTGGTGGTCGCCTCTGGTCTTGGAGCAGGTCGTGGCAGATTTCTTTTCACAACCCCCGGTGCAGTGTCAAAAGCCCTGTTTCTCTTGGCAGCATTGCCATCAGTTGGGCTGATTTCTTCGGGCGTTAAGCCCTCATTGAGATAGCGCAGATACCATTTGGTACCTGCCCCACTCAGACCGGTTGCCTTTCTTGCAGTGCCAAAAGCTGGAAGCTGCCTATTCTGTCCAGTACTTATAGAGGGCTGTGTAGTTGCGGCCTTGGATGTCGAAGCACCCTCAGCAGCCACAGTTCCTCTACTTTCCTTCCGTTTCTCGGGTCCAGTTACCGTCCGTGGCGTAGGTTCAGAGTTCCTGTCTCTGCTGCCTTTGCCCTCCGTCTGTCCTCTCCGTTTAGGAGTTAGAACTTGGCGTTCAGTGTTGAGAACATTACGTTCCACCTGATCCGCCAGTTGAGAAGCAGTCTGTGAACCTGCTAGTTTATTAATTTTTTTTAAATTTGGTGTGTCCATATTTAATCCCACGTGTGGGGGAAAGGAAGGTCCGTCGTGTCATAGCCCCCAATAACACGATAAGCCCACTGTTACTCACTGAGGCGGGCAGGTATCAGTAAGGTGCAACGCTAATATACAGTATGTTAACCCCTAACTGCAAACATCAAGCCGATGGACACGTGCTATCCCGGCTTAGGGGATCACCCTTTTCGTCTGTTCCCTTCTTTTCCATTGGGGTTGGGTACCCAATCTCCAATCAGGGTTAACAGTGCCACCACGTGTAGGTGAGAGGGAGATTCAGGATGAGAGGTGTGAGGCTTCATTTCTAATCTAATCGTAGATCCGCCATACGGTGCACTTCATCCTGCTTTACGGCACCACAGTTAGGTGTTACTCAACAACCCATTTCCATACCAAAAATTTGGAAAATGGGTACCCTATGAATTGAACGGCATGCAGATGGAGCGACGCCAAAACATGTGCGATATCTTGCTTGCTAGGCAAAAAAAAAGTCGTTCCTGCATCTTGTGGTGACTTGCGATGAAAAGTGGATATACTTTGAGAATCCTAAACGAAAAAAATCATGGGTCGATCCCGGTCAACCAGCAACTTCTTCTCCAAGACCAAATCGCTTTGGACACAAGACGATGATGTGCGTTTGGTGGGATCAGCAGGGTGTCATCTACTACGAGCTGTTGAAACCTGGTGAAACTATCAATGCTCACCGCTATCATTTAACAACTAGTGAAATTGCGCCGTGCTTTGGGTGAAAAAAGGCCTGGTTATGAATAAAGACATGAGAAGCTGATTTTTCTTCACGATAACACCCCATCGCACACGTCAAAACTGGTCCAAAACTACTTCGACACACAATTGGGAGGTGCTACATCATCCCGCTTATTCACCAGACCTGGTCCCTTCTGAATATCACCTGTTTTCGTCAATGGGTCCCGCGCTCGCCGAACAGCACTTCGATTTGCGTGAGGACGTCGGAAAATGGCTTGACGAGTGGTTTGCCTCGAAAAATGACGAATTGTTTTGGCATGGTATACATAAATTGCCCGAGAGAAGGGAAAAATGTATAGGTAGTGAGGGCAAATAAAAAAAAATAAATTAACTTTTAGCTTTCTATGAAAAAAATGTGTTTTTTTTTAACGAAAAACAGCGGATTTAAGCTTGCAATCTTGGTATATATATATACAAAGTGCGACAAATATGTATTAAGACTCGAACCATATCTCAGCTACCAAGCGCGCCATCTATGTGTGAGTACATGCGTTATGAAACTTCAACCTTAGTCTACTAACTGTCAAAATTTCATGGCATTTGGTTGACATTTAATGTTTATTGACATTCATTTTACAAAACACGTGTTCGTTTGATGTTGAAATTTTAAATTGAAATTTAACATACAGCACTCATTGTTCGTCAATTTTTCGCTCGGAATCAGGTCTGTGTGTTGAATCACCCGCCGTATTCACCTGATTTGGCACCGTGTGACTTCTTTTTGTTCCCAAAACTGAAATTGAAGTTGAAAGGATGCTTTTTTGATGACATTCAGACGATACAACGGGCTTCGACGAGGGCACTGGCGGCAATTCCGAAAAATGAGCTGGAACACGCGTTTGAATCACTATTAAATCGATGTAACAAGTGTATTGAATCAGGAGAAGAATATTTCGAATAAATATACCGAACATCGATGTAACAAGTGTATTGAATCAGGAGGATAATATTTCGAATAAATATACCGAAATAAACATCTTTAAATATAATACATAATAAATGTCAAAGGGCAGTATATGCTTAAAATATCACACATTTCACACTTTATATTTCAACTAAAAAATGTTTAATCCTCTTAATACAAACTTTATACGTAACAAGCTCCAAAGTTGCTGAAAACGGTGAAATTAACATCTTTTTAAAAAAATGTGCCTTGCTATCACATAAAAATTGGCCTCCACAATGCACAAATTGGGTGCAGCCGACAAAGTTGTCCATGCCAAATGGCTTCAGTGTTTCCCTGTGCGTTCTAGTAGAGCTTTCAGTATTTCCATTTTCCTCTTTTTCCGTTCCTCATCTTTCTCTGCACGCGCTTCTCTCCTTTAATAACGCAATATTTTCGATTTTAAAAATTCCAAGTTTTCTTTGTAATCTTTTTGATTTCTTTCATTTGGAAAAAGTACGTTTATTTATCAATTATATTCAGACAGTGTATGAGTCATTCTTATACCAGAAGTGGAGGTGCCCGAAACAACTGAATCGTCTGTTTCCTGGGGATTTATTTCAACAGCAGACAACGGAGTTTCCTCGTCTAAAACATATTTTGGGTTCAAACCTCTTCGCTCCCCCAGAATATCACCTAATATACAAAATATAGTTTATTATAGATAATAATCAAAACTGAATTGATCTCACGCTTGATATGGACAACTTTGTCAATGGCGCCTAGTTTGTCGATTGTGGAGCTTATTTTTCTTAAACTTTCTCTCCATACTATAATATTTTGCTTAAAACTGTTGCGATGTGAAAATATATCCTTTTTCGCCCTTTTTCACCGTTTTCCCAACAAGTGGTCGTAACTCTTTCACAAGTAATATCAGCAATTTCGTTGATGCATCCAACCATTGGTTTTTGGGAATGTCACTTATTTCTGTAATTTCCATGTTCTCAAATGTCTATAATTGTTGAAAGAGTTAAACTAAATATTTCATACAACACCGGTATTAATCACCTGTTCCATTTCCTCGCTTGTTGTTTCCGCAAATACCAGTTCGTGAAAAGAACGTTGTTGATGTTCCACCAGTTGATTAATCACATCTTCCTCATTTTCGGCATCTGAATGTAGTTATTAATGATAATAATTGCTCATTTTTCTTTTGTACATACCTAGGACGTACATACATGTAGACACCTAAATGTTTTCTGTGCCCAATTAACTTCTAATTTTCAGTCCATATTATAAATTTATTTAAAATAACAACATTCTATAACGCATAATAAATTTTCCACATTAAATCTAAATGGTGAATACCTTCCAGTTCATATAACGAGGTGCAGTATGTTCCGAGTGGAATTTTCTATAACCTTATAAAACAAGAAAAAACAAGCATAATTTAACAGTCCAAAAAAATACTTGATAATTTTTACTGGTTCACGTACTTTTCTGAAAATTTTATGTTTGAGAATATATTTCTCAATTTGGATTTTACTCTCTCGTTGCAAGTTTTTACTGGGAAAATAAGTGAACGCATCCAACATTAGAGATGTAAGTCATGCAGTCATCACACATATATCTTAAACAGGGGCAATTCTCTAAACTCCTCAAACAGTAGTCATCTATTAACGCAGACAAAATAGTTTTATGGTATACTCTCATACATACACCATTACAATGCGCACCTGTCTCCCTTCGTATACCTTTGCGGCAAATGTAACACTCATCCATTCTCAATAATTGCACTTTTTATTGTGCGACTTCACTAACTTTGAACAAGATTATTCAGTATAATTTTATCATTTATTTATTTTAAAATTTGGTAAACAAATTCTGTCAGAACTATCCCAATTAATAATTACGAGTTTAATTTATTTATTCGTCTTTATTCGCTTAATGTCAACAATTTGCTTTTGTGTTAGATATTCAATACAATCTCACACCTTTTTTTTCTCTGAATATTTATGCATATTTATGGATATGTTTTATTGCTTTCTTTCTTATGTAATAAGTGCGAATGAAACAGCATGACATTAATTCACAAAATAATTTTGACTTTCTTCTTGCTTTATGAAATCTGTCAAAGTAATAAATTCTAAAATATTTTGATTTTGAACATTAACCCTCTGGTTGATATGAGGGTCAAACTTATAAAAAGCATTTGTGTATATTTTCTTTTCGATTAGCATTAATTTCATCTTAATTACATTAACTTATAAATATTGCGTTAATCGTTACTATAATTAAAATCATTAAAAAAATGTTGAAAGGCCATTGTTTTGCTTTAAAAAATTAAAATATATACATTCAAAATCTTGTGCTCAACCAGAGAGTTAATAATTTGGACAATGCCTGAACAGATGTTAATAAATTTGTGAAATTTGTACATAAAGTCCTGTCCGATTAGAAGAGCTCCAAAGAAGAAGATAGATTAAGGAAGTTGTGTCGACAGAACCAAAATCACTCATCTGTGTCAACTTTATAAGGAGAGCTTTTGATTTTTACGAGTGTTTGAAAATGCGATAAGCAAAGCAAAAAGATAATCGTGGGATGACTTGCAGCAACATAGTGGAGATCTCTGAGGCAAGCCGCCTACGAAAGATTCTCGCAACGAATCCAGTTACACCTAGTTTTATTATGAAAGGAGATGGTGAATGGACTACTTCAAGTCCGGAAACTTTTCGGGTACTAATTCATACCCATTTTCCAAGCTGTTTGGAGGACAGCCTTGGCTGAACATCCAATATTAATCCTCTGGGGGCCAACCACAAGTGTTACGGGCACTGCGACCAAACGAGATCTTTGCCCGTTTACGACACTAGGATCTCCTCTACCTTTTTAATTAAGGATAGAATTGATCTTGTCGAACTTTTGATGATTGAAGCTGATGTTGGGAAACTCTGCTGAAAGTGTTTGAGGCGTAGTCTGGCCAGAGCCGGACATTGCAAAGTTTTTTTTTTTTTTTTTTTTTAACAAGCTTTTTTATTGGATCTTTCTAAAATTACTTAGAAACTAACAATATGTAATCAAATCTTACAAACTAAATAAAATTATGTGATATTCCCAACGTTCCATCACAATTTGTTGAGTCACGAGGTATAGCAATTTCACAGCATATTCAGTGTGTCTTTTCTTTTTAATCGACGATGCCCCGTGCTCAGCAACAATTGCCAAGCAAGGGGATTCGGATGACTGTGTAATTTTTGAATGTAGCTTCTGCAAGACATTGCAACTTCCTCAGAAATTGTAGGTACATTTAAATCTCGATGGATGTTAACGTTCCTCATATACCAAGGCGCGTTTACAATAATTCGCAGACACTTGGGTTGTATTCGCTGCAATTTTTCGATATTTGAGGGAGATGCGGTGCCCCAAAACTGAATACCATAAGTCCAGATTGGCTTCAGGATTGCTTTATATAATAGCACTTTGTATTCGAGATTCAACTTTGATCTTTTGTGTAACAGCCACCATAACTGATTAATTTTAAGCTTGATCTGAGTTTTCTTTGCCTCTATGTGATTTTTCCAGGTCAGCCTTCTGTCGAGGTGAATACCCAAGTACTTTGTTGAGGAACATTGTGGAACTGATTGGCCATTAATTTTAAGTGGGGGACATGTATCTAGCCTTAGCGTGAAGGTTACATGTACGCTCTTTGATTCATTGACTTTTATACGCCATTTTGCTAGCCAGATTTCGAGAGAATCGACATGAGTCTGCAGGAGTTTAGTAGCTTCTATGGGGTTAGAGCGAGAGCACAATATTGCCGTATCATCAGCAAAGGTCGATATGAATGTATAGTTATTGTTGGGCATATCTGAAGTGTATAAGAGATACAGTAAGGGACCCAAAACGCTTCCTTGAGGAACGCCAGCGTGAATATCCAATGGATTTGTTGTGTAATCCTTGTGATGTACGAGAAATTGTCTTTTCGTGAATTAGCTACTAAGCAATGAGGAGACATTTGCAGGCAGTAATAGTTTGAGTTTGTAAATAAGGCCATCGTGCCATACTTTATCGAAAGCTTGAGTGATATCAAGAAAGACAGCTGAGCAATACTTTTTTTCTTCAAAAGTGTTCCTTATCAGAGTTACAATGCGGTGGACTTGTTCTATTGTGCCGTGCTGTTTTCTAAATCCAAACTGATGTTGAGGAATCAGTTGGTTGAGATTAATAAATGGAGTTATATTCATGACAAGTAGCTTTTCGAATACTTTAGAGAGTAGAGGCAGGAGGCTGATAGGTCTGTACGATGCAACTTTTGTAGGGTCTTTTCCTGGTTTTGCTATCATAATAATTATTGAAGTTTTCCAGCATTTGGGATAGTGTTTAATACGAAGGATAGCATTGAAAATGTGCATCAGATGAATTACTGAAGCCGGAGGTAGCTCTTTTATCATTTTACCGGTAATTTTATCTGGACCAGGTGATTTTTTGGGTTTAAATCTTTATAAATTGCTTTGAATATGTCCTTTTTTTTAATTTTGAGCGTTATTGAGCAAGGTTGAGAAGTTAATTTTGGTAATGAGGACTGTGAAGAGGGTGGATTGGGTGTAAACACACTTTTTAGGTGGTTTGCAAAAGCCAAACCCTTCTCACAGTTGCTTCTAGCCCAATTACCGTCACTCAAACGGATGAGGGAATCAATGAGAATTGGCCGATTTGAGTTTTTTGCTGATTTCCACAAAGAGTAGTCTGACGCTTCACCAGGTGTTAATTTCGCTATGTGCTATTCTAACTCTTTGTTGTTATTATTTTTTAAGGCTTGCTTTAACTTTCGAGTGCAGTGCTGTAGCTGTGTTTTCAGATTCGGTGATCTGAATTCTTGCCATTGTCTTCGGAGTCTTCTTTTCTGTCTTACTAGCAATTCAATATCGGCTGTTGTGTATGGGCTATAGGTTGATTGCTTGCATACCTTTGTGCAGGTGGCTGAGCTGAGAGCTAATGAAAGCAGCTGGTTGAATTTTTCGAGTGCTGAGTCTACATCGTGTCCATTTCTTAATACAGTACTCAGAGGAAGATGGGAAGTTATATATTTCTTGAATTTTAACCAGTCTATTTTCTTTCTAACGCAATTACCTTGGGGGCTTGGTGATTTTATAGATATTACCGTGGGTGAGTGGTCAGATGATAGATCACAATTACACTCTGTGGAGATATTTTCCAACCTTTGGCGACTCCAAAGTCTATGAGATCGGGTATTTTCCTCTTGTCCGTCGGCCAATATGTCGGTTGACCATTTGAAATAACATCGTAGCCATGGTTAGTGATGATTGAACATAGTCTTCTGCCTTTTGGAGTTATTAAGCGGGAGCCCCAGTGAGTGTGTTTGGCGTTGAAATCGCCAGCAACCAAGAATTTGCTACCAAGAGTTGAGAAAAATTCTTTATATTGCTGTTCGGTAATACTGTATCTTGGGGGACAGTATATCGCAGATATTACTAGCTTAGAGATGTATTCTTCCAGACATATAGATGTTGCTTGCAAGTAGACGCTACTAAAATCTTCAAGAACATGATGTTTTATTCTGCTTTTTATCAATATGGCAGTTCCTCCGCGTGCCTTACCATGCGTACATTGCAAAGTATGTGGATTGATGTTTCATCCTCCTCCAGACAGAGTCTACACTCTATCAGAGGATTGTCTCATTTTGTGGAGGTGGTATTTTAACCAGTTATATCCTGTTAGCCGATTATTAGGCGTAGGTTTGTTTGTAGAAGGTATTTGTCGTGGTAATGTTTTTCTATCATAGTTTTGGCCGATGCCCAGCTTATACCTCAGAAAGGTTCCGGGCCCGTCAATGGAGAAGACGAGCCAGCTCTCGCTAGTTCGTCCGCCACTTCATAGCCCTTAATTCCTTTGTGCTCCGGCACCCAACATAATGTGACCTTGTTTCGCATAGACAGTTTTTGTAGAATAAGGAAGCATTCGGTAACTAGTTTTGAGGAGAACTCCCATGAGAAGAGATTTGATGGCAGATTGGCTGTCTGAGCAAATAAGAATGCGAGCTCCTTTGAGCCCTTTGGCATGTATATGAAGGGCACAAAGTTCTATGGCATCTATTTCCGTTTGGAAGATAGTTGGCCACGAGCCCATTGCGACAGATATGCGGGTATTAGAACCGCATTTCCCGGCGCCTGTAACTTCGTATGCCTTCGCTCCGTCTGCGAACTAAACGTAATTATGATTTAAGGGTATTAAGTTGTTATTCGTTTTTCATTCCAGTCTGTCTGGGATGATTGTGGAGAAGTGCCTGCGATAGCGTAGTTCTTGAGGGATGGAATCTGAGTTAGAACATATTTCTATATTTGGTATATTTTTGATGATTGTTTCGTGTCCACTTGAACTCAAGATTTCACAGTCGCGGTTAGAGATAGAAACGCCAGTCTTTGAAGTTTATTGCATTCGCGGATTGCTGATATTTTGGTAACTTTTGGCCACCACACACTGCAGCGTATGTTACAATTGACCTAACCATGGTGGTGTACATTCAGAAAACTATTTTTGGTGATAAACCCCACTAACCGGAAAGCAACAACAAGCCTTTCTGTGGATTTATACGGAGGCGCACCATCGATCTGTAATTTGAAGAGTATACGTCATGCGATTTGATATCGTACTACCACTTTTTCCTGCAACAGGGATAGCAAGGTCGTCTGCATAACCGATTATATCGAAACCGGTTGAAGAGAGTTTGACTAGGAGGTCCTCTATTAAGAGAGACCCCTTGGGGACAGCCTTTAACAGCTCTGACGTTTACTTTGGTATTTCCTAAATTTGCTGAAATATTTCGGTTTTCCAGCATAGCTTTTACCCAAATCACTGAGTATTCATCTATACCTCTACGTGCCAATGTTCTAGTGATAGACTCATACCCAGTATTGTCGAAAGCACATTCTTTGTCCGGAAAAGCACAAAGAGCTAGTTCTTTGGATACGAAGGCTTTTTCGATTTTGGATACGAGATAATGTAATGCAGATTCGGTTGATTTGCCTTTGGTGTAGGCGAATTGATTCTTGTGTAGGAGGATGGAAGTTTCATGTCTTTGCTTGTTGTGAAGATCTATTGGTCGTTCCGTTTTTTTCAGAATAAAAGAAGTTAAACTGATGGGATGGAACGATTTCGGGAGTTCTGTTGGTTCATTTCCTTGTTTGGGGATAAAAATCACGTTTACTTTTCTCCTCGCACTAGGAATATACCCAAATTTTTAACTGGCTCGGAAGAAACTAATTAGCTGTTCCAGCGTTACATTTAAGGCATTGTGAAGGATAGCTGGGAAGATCCCATCACCCCCGGGGACTTGTAAGGTAGGAAGGATGACACTGCCCATTTGACTTTGTCTTTGTCGAATATATCACTGGATAGACTGTTTGCCCATCTACTAGAGAAACGATGTACAATTGTATCATAGGGGCAGGTAGCGTATTTGTTTGTGTTACAGATCCTGGAAAATGTACCTGCAATAAATATTATTTGCGATTTTGTGTGAAATATCCGGCCAAATTCTATAGAAAACCGATGCTATTTGAATGATCCTTGGACAATATTTTGTGAAGTCGTGCCGCTTGGGGAAGAGTATGTAACTCTTTACAGTGTCTTCTCCAAGAGTCACGTTTTGATTTTCTGATCAGAATGTTATATTCAGAAAGGATAGACCTATATTCTGTCCAACGACCATTATAGTTGGATAGTATCCTAACCTTCTTTCTTTTGACTTTCAGTTGCTCGTTCCACCATGGAACCATTCGTTTCAGTACTGTAGGTCGAGCAGAGTTGCTGCGGTTTAGGGTAGTGAATAAAAGATTTTGGTAATTTTCCGCTTCTACCTTTAGTTCCAGTGGAGACACAGTCAACGTATGAACTTCAGAGTGAATGAAGGCTCTGCCTCATCTAACACCCGCCAGTCCTCTATATGGCCAGGCGGTATGCCACTTGTAAAAGTGAGATTCAGTACCTCACTCCTAGTGGTGGTGATAAAGGTGGGTTTACCTCCTCTATTTACTATATCTACATTGTTAGTCATAATAAAATCTAGAAGTGACTCACTTCTAGAATTGTTGTCTCTGCTTCCCCACACAACATGGTGCACATTTGCGTCACATCCGATGACGAGTTTTAATTTTTGTCTCCGGTAATATACAACCAGTTGTTGAACGTCGGGCGGCGGTGCACCTATATATTCACCGGGAAAATATGCGGACGCCGGAAGAATTTCCTGGGTCCTGTTGTCAACAGCGAGCTCTATATTAGCCGCTGTGAGGTCTCTGGAAATAAAGTTTTTTAGTGGAAGGTGATTGATTGATTTGTCAGGCACAGCCGTTGACATCATAGATCAACTTACCTCCGCTCGTTTTGAGTCCTCGGTCTTGGTAACCTATTATCCAGGGTTCCTGAAAAAGCCCTAGATCGAAAGATCTTTCGGCTAAGAGTTTGCAGGCAATGGCCGACGCGCCTTGGTGTGGAGCAGATTTGAATGGAGGACCCTAATGGCGCTCATAGATCCTTCTGTAATGAGCTTTGGCTTATAAGCCTAGCTTTTTCCATTTTAAAACCCAGCCCTGTGGTTTGATTGATGTGTGGCTGATTTTTTGTTGTATTTGGCGTTGTTTCCTTTGTTGGACCTTTGCTTGCAATAAGCTTGGCCTTACTGACCGGGCTCGGGTTAAGAGTACTGGACGCGCCTCCAGACCTTGCCAGTAAAGAACTGGATCCTTTACTGGTGGACGGCTAATCGTCCAGCTCCCTTCGAGAGCCCGAGTTCGGAACCTCTTCGGAGGCAAAAGGATCCTTATGGACTGTGTTTTGTGACACAATTTCATCTGCCGCAGTAGGATCGTCTCCCTCTTCAGTACCACCGGTGACACGGGTTGGTACCAGTTTAGTGTGGCCGAAGCGGTAAGCTATTTTAAACTTCCGCTCGGAGAGTGATCGCATTTCCTCGTCATTTATAACGATGGCCAATCACAAAATATCGCCTTGGGGTACTCGTTGTACTACTTTCCAATGCTCGGTAGACATTAGATTCTGCGCACTTATTGTCGCAAGAATCTTGGCGTCGTCAATGTTGGAGCTGTGGGGAAAAAGGCTCGAACTACATGAGTTGCGGGGAAATCTTTTTCCTCCACTATGGAGATATTTTCCGAGCTTTTTTCGGCGGTATGGCAAGCATGTTCCATTACCCATGCTGCCGTACCTGCATTTGTGCAGACAAGAAGAAGCCAGCAGGAACGAGGGATACAGCCCTCGAATTCGGGGCCTACTCTATCTTTCGACTGTTCGATGACGACATCGATGATAGCGTCCTGAATACGACCAATTACCTCGGGAGTCAAAGAACGCGGATCTACTGCCAAAACAACGCCGAGTTTTGTGCAACCAAGGACTTGGGTGAAGGTCGGTTTGAAGGGCCCCGAGCGAGCGCACGGCTTTTTCCGTTGCACTGCAGGCGGGTCATCTTCGGAGCGGTTCCTCTTCACGGTAAGTTTTCCGATGAAGTGACGCTCTCAAGCCTGTTTCGCTTGAGAGCGCCATGCGTTAACCTGGTCGCCCATGTTCGTCAAGCCAGACATTTGAGAGAGGACGTTTTCTGGGATAGCCTGAATGGCCAAAGTGGCTTCAGAGTCGGACAAACTTAAATCCTACGGCATATCTGTCACTATTACCCTTGCAGTCAATCCCGAAGAGCCAGTGTTTCCACCTTATTCCGCTAAAGGTTTGGTGATGGCCAGTTCCGGGTTTCTCAAAACGGGTCCAGCAGCCGCGATCTGAGAAGTGGTAACCGCCACTCCAATGAGTGGTAGATTGGATGTATTTGTATTAGATGTGTAGTCGACGTTTGTTTCTGATGGAACCGGTGTCCAATCAGACAATCCACCTTAGATTTGGGTTTTTAACTAGGGTAGCCGCGGGATTGTCACACCCGTCACCCTCTTAAGGAGGATGCCCTGCGGGATTAATCCTAGTAATTCTACTCCTAAATTTGAAGAAAGCCATCCATATTCAAAAATTTCATGAAGTATCCTTTTTTTTTAAATATAAATATATAAACATTTTCTAAAAATATGTTTTATATACCATTGAAAAGATACTTGTACTTGTTTGGCGTTAGCGATAGACAGTTTTTGGTTTTTTATATTCATGAAAATAGGCTCTATACGAAGAAATTTTTGTTGCCTTTAAGTAGGCTATTCTGCAATTGTTCCGAGACAGTTAAAGGTTTGGCTTTATATTCAAGATGAACATATAAGAAGATAGTTTCTATATTAACCAAAAAGCTTCTTCGTTTTCTTATGTGGCCATAACAACCGATGATCGATTTAGGCGGAACATATAATGCGGCGCCAGTCTTCTCTGTCCTTCGCTTGCTGGCGCCTATTGGATATTCCAAGCGGTGGAAATTGTCCAGGCTTCTGCGCCATATGTTAGGACAGGAATAATAAGGGACTTGTAGAGTGTGATTTTCGATCTTCGAGAGAGGGCTCGACTACCCAATTGCTTACTTACTTACTTACTTATGTGGCCATAACAACCGAATATCGATTTAGGCCGAAAATAACATGCTTCGCCAGCCATCTCTGTCCTTCGCTAGCTGGCGCCAGTTAGAAATTCCAAGCGCCGTCAGGTTCTCCAGTACTTGGTCTTTTCACCGGAGGTTTGGTCTTCCTCTTCTGCGCCGTCTTCCAGCGTGTTCCGAATATAACACCTTCTGGAGTGGAGCGTGTTCTTCCATTCGCTCGACATGACCTAGCTAGCGCAGCCGCTGGATTTTGACAGCTCGTACAGCTCATGGTTGTACCTTATTCGGTACTCGCCACCAACGCAAATAGGTCCAAAGATCTTGCGTAGGACTTTTCTCTCGAAAACTCCAAGCATTCGCTCATCCGAGGTGGAAATTGTCCAGGATTCAGCGCCATATGTTAGGACAGGCATGATGAGAGACTTGTAGAGTGTAGTTTTCGTTCTTCGAGAGAGGGCTCGACTTCTCAATTGCTTACTCAGCCCAAAGTAACACCTGTTAGCAAGAGTTATCCTACGCATGATCTCCAAGCTGACGTCATTACTGCTGTTAATGCTGGTTCCAAGATAGACAAAGTCCCTTACTACTTCAAAAGCGTAGTTGTCAACAGTGACGTGCTGCCCTCGAAGTCCTTCACCACGTCGGAAGTGTAATTGTCAACATTAACGTGTTGTCCAAGACGCCGGGACTCTTTGTTTGTTGAACTAGATACTTCGTCTTGCCCTCGTTCACCGTGAGACCCATCCGACGCGACTCTCTTTCCAACTCTGAGAATGGTGCACTGACTGCTCGCCTGTTCATGCTGATTATGTCAATATCGTCGGCATACGCTAACAGCCAATTGCTTACTCAGGCGAAAGTAACACCTGTTAGAAAGAGTTATCCTACGCATGATATCCAGGCTGACGTCATTACAGTTGTTCCAAGATAGACGAAGTCCTTCACCACGTCGGAAGTGTAATTGTCAACATTAACGTGTTGTCCAACACGCCGGGACTCTTTGTTGGTAGACACTAGGTACTTCGGCTTGCCCTCGTTCACCATAAAACCCATCCGACGTGACTCTCGTTCCAATTCAGGGAATGCTACACTGACTGCTCGCGAGTTGATACCTATTATGTCAATATCGTCGGCATACGCCAGCAGCATAACACGTTTGTTGAAGATAGTGTCATTATGTCGTAAATCTGCAGCTCGACGAGTTCAATTGAGCAAATACACGATATTATATTTAATAGGTTCAGAAGAACAAAGTAAAGTGAAGAGTAAAATATTATATGTGCATGTTATATATGATCATTATTATTAATGGGGGCCCTCCATGTGGCGACCACCGGGCAACGTCTTCCTGGCACCCGCTGGGAGGCGGCTGAAGTGAGTGGCGAAAATCTCCTCGGTTAGAGGTTGTGCGTTGGGTTTGGGACCCGCCACATAAAAAACCCCCCCAATGAAAAAAACTAAAATGCCTCGGATAAGTAAGTTATATATGAGTATATACATATAGCTATTAAAATGAAATTGAACAGTTAGAAATGACAATAGTAGAGTTGAAATAGCTGAATACAATAGCGAATTACAATATGTCACGTATTAAAAGAATCAACGAATATTACAGAGTTATGTATACAAAATAATGTTGCTGTTACACAATGTTGCTTTTAACACTTTCACTCATTGTTGAATTGCGACATCCCTAAAAGCTGTAATTTTTCTTAAAACGTTTGCATGGCTTTGTAAATATATCTGCGCGTTGTAGCTCAGTGTTGACATACTTGAATTCAACAGTCTTATTCTTTTATAGATCTCTGATGAAATGTAACCTTATGTCAATATGCTTTGTACTGTGGTGCAATCCCGGATTTCCAATGAGTCGATTTGCACCCTGATTATCGACGTTAAGAATTGTAGGTGGGTGTAGAATATAACCAACATCGGCCAAAAGTTGTTGAAGCCAAATTAACTCCGTAGCTTCTTAACACGATGCCATGTACTCGGCTTCCGTTGTCGATAAAGCAACAGTTTTTTGACCATGGCTCCTCCAAGTTACAACGCTGTCGTTTATAAGAAACGTATGTCGTAGATCGCCTTGTATCGATGTCTCGAGAGGAATCTACGTCAGTATAGCCTTCAAATTTAAAAGATTTACCTGATCTGTACTCAATGCAGTAGTCTATGGTTGCTTTCAAGTAACGAAATATCCTTTTGACGGCTTGTACGTTTTAAGGATTTCCGGTGAATTTACTAACTTCGCCAACTGCTTACGAAATATTAGGTCTGGACACTAGCAGCAAACATCAAACAGCCAATAGCTTCTCTGAATGGATATTTTATATTGTTTTCCTCACTCGATTTCGATAGATATACGTTGCTGTCACTTGGAGTTGAAACACCTTTTGCATCATTCATATTAAATCGATTAAGTATTTTCATTATATAGCAATGCTGGCTAAATTTTATTGATTTGTTAAATCTATTTCGGTGAATTTCATATCCACCATATTTTCGCCATATGTGATACGAAAATTGTTTGATAATTTTTCAATAAATAATTTTAAAGCAGCTTTGTAGATATTATCAACCCATCATCAACGTATAGAAGCAAAATAATCTTGCTATTTTGAATATTTCCATGAAAGACTCAATGATCAGCACTTGATTGCTTCATTTTAAATGTTTGTAAAAATTCAGTAAATTTCGAGTTCCAATTGCGAGAAGCTTGTCTAAGACCATAAAGACCCTTTTTGAGACGAAACACTAAATTTTTACCAGGACTAACATTGATGCCTTTAGAAATACTCATATAAATTTCCTCACTGAGGTAACCGTATAAAAACGCAGTTTTTACATCGAACTGCATCATTTCCATGTCTTCAAAGGCAATCGCCATGGCAACTCTCACTGAATCATATCGAACTACAGGCGATTAAGTCTCCCTATAGTCTATACCAGGTTCTTGCGAATAGCCTTTGGCCACTAGTCGTGCTTTAAATACTGGTTTTTGATTTGGATTTAATCTAATTTTAAATACCCATTTGCATCCCACAATATTTTTATCATAGGGTTTTGCGACCAACTCCCAAGTTTGATTAAGCTCAAGGGAATTTACTTCATCATTTATCGCCGATTTCCAGTTTGCTGCATATTTCGAATAGTTGCCAAACAACCTATGTAACCATAACCAAATCGTTGAGGGGGTACAACATCTCTAAGTAGACCATACCGCTTGTTCTCCCTTGTGTCAATAAGTGAATCTGAAATCACAATCAATATCTTCGTCATGGAAATCAGAATTCAGCCACGTTTCAACGAGCGCAATAATATCAAAATCACAATGCAAAGTGAACAGAAAAGAATCATTCAACTTTGTTCTCATTTTATACATTTTAAAAATAAAATTTTTAGTGACGAGAGGGAAGAATTAGCATTGCAAGAAGTATTAGTTACGAATTAATCACATGATATGCTGGTTTTTGAAAAACTTGAAAGGACGTACTATCACATTCGCTGACCATAATTCCGAGTTCAGCAAATTATTGCATAATGATCAGTTGGTACATCTTTTTTTACCAATTTATAGCACACAAAGTATTGGGTTTCGATACCAGACTGTTGTGGAATATAAGTTATTATCTTCATCTTCAGTACTGACCGATGACAGTAACGATGAAAGGTGAAACCATATTTTGGAAACAGCAACATCAAGACCAGTGCTCAAACTAGAACACATTATAGTTGAGCGATTCTTTCGATATTTTCGATTTACTGTAGTCCAATCTGAAGAATGACCAATAACATTATTTTTAGGAACAACATTGCTTGTATGAAGTTGATCACATTGAACAGCAACATTAGCAACTAGAGCGCAATCATTTAAATTATTAGCACCCACAACATCACGTTTACGATTTGCATTAACAGCAGACCAATCAGAAGAATTATTAATAAAATCATCATCCACAATAACAACATTATTGGCACGAGAGCGATCACCAGCAACAGCGACATTCGCAACGAGACTGCCTTTTTAGTGCTCAAAAATCATTTAGTTTTAAGAATTCTGTAAAAAACATGTCATTCAAAGTATTGTTCATCAGAAACTATGACATTTCCCCATCTTTCTGACAATTTATGTTAGGATGGGACAAGACAAATACATACACAACAATGGATTCCACCCCAAACGAACTTCCCCAGCTTGACGGCTATAAACGAATCGAGCAAATTTTTGATTCTGTTGACTGAAGCGTATTCCATTAAGGGCGTTCTGCATGCATCTGACCAAGTGGTGAATGTGAATGCGCCAGGACTAAGTTATAAAGCGGGTGGGGTAAAACTTTCCATTCGTTATTAATTTCTCCTCGTAATTCTGGCACAGTTTTAAATCAGGAACGTTTGCTAGTCATTTGTAACAAACTATCATCCTATTTGATTGTTTTTTTGGGTCCACTAAATCAGGAACGTTTGCTAGTCATTTGTAACAAACTATCATCCTATTTGATTGTTTTTTTGGGTCCACTAGAGCTTGTTCTGTCATCAAACGTCCTCGTTTCAGCCTTTATTGTCAAGGTCAATGAAACACCCACAATTTGTGCAATTTTTCTCATTGAAATTGATTTTTCTATTGATATCGGCTTGGGTTTTGTCATTTTGTTCAATAATTACAATAAAAATTTATTGAATTGAACATTATGCACGCAAGTGATAAATTGTCAAAATATAGCGCTATGAATTGGACTTGTATTGGCAAACGCATAGATAATTAGCGCAAATTTTGAAGTGTTTTAAAATTGATTAAAAAGCGATTCTGGTCGAAATACGCCAAAAGAATACAAATTAAGCAATTCGAAACTAGTTATATTTTTTGTATCTTCACAATCACCATATTTTGATCAAATAAACCAACAATAATAAGTTAAACATGTCAAAAATTTTAAGAATAATGTTATTCCATAGAAACATGTTCCATAAAACGGTCCTCGCCGAAAAACACAAAATATATGTCATTTTTGAAATTTACTAGACTATACATATATATTTATACACATGATGGAATAATTAAAGGTGCTGTACGTAGTGACAGGCACATTTTGACACTCCCCACGCTCAATGTTGCACTTTGGAAGTACCGGAAAACGGAGAATAATATAAGGACTTTTATGAAAACGTAGGAAAACATACTTTTTTAGGGTCAAACGAAATATGGATGACCCTGATTCTTGGTGTTAAAGATAATTTATTTATTTAGAAAAAAGAACTTCATTTACCTTTTTTAAATAATTTAAAATCCCCTCTAAATTACGAATTGTTATTGTTGAGTAAAATTAACAAAAGTGAGGTTGTGTTATCGTTATGATTAAAATATGAATATATATTATTTAAAAAGAAAAAACCGAATGATATGTGGTTTTATTCTTTTATTTATTTAAATGTTTAATGCGAAAGTGCATACGGCATTTAAAAAATAATTTTTTCACTTCCATTCTTATATCGTAATTTTCACAAGATTTTAGTAAGCTATTTAAATAATTTTGGCAATTTGAAATATGTGTACCATTAAAATGAGAAAATACTGATTCTAAGATTTTTATATCCGAAAGGGTTTTTTGAAACGCATCACGAGAAACCTCATCAACCCATGAATAATTTGGTTGTTTAGACAAATAATTACTTAATCATAATTTTCTTATTATATACCCCGCAACGTATTCCAGCGCATCCTCATGTAGACATTCAATATTGTCGCCACAGAATGCATATTCGTTTACTCCATTACCAATATCTGTAAGGAAGCTGCTCACATCTTCCAATGAATCAAGTTTGAGCCAGTCGGTTTTATCGGCTTCTACATTACCGCGAGCCGCAAGAGTTTCCGTATTTCGGGCTGTGATTATAATGTATAGTATAATAAAACATAAGTATTGTCTTGAACATAAATAACACACCTAGCAGATATTTCCGTAATCTGTATTTAAACTGCATGGGACTAGAATTGTCATGAAGTCCATCTCTTGCTCGCATTGTACCAAAAAAATTTCTAAGACATCTTGGTTTAATCTATATGTGAGAATATAGTTGAAACCATAGTTCTTCTTAAGATAAAAATATAATTCCCTTAGGGAATTATTTCACGATAATATCCCTTTTTGGAACGGTAGTAAAAATTGTCTTCCAAAAGCACGAGTATCAAACATACATGATTCCATTTTCGAAATAATTTTTAACTGATTTTTCAAATCCATACCAAAGAGTTTTTTAAATTGAAGAAATCTAATTTGAATATAAATTCTAAACGTTGATAAAAGCAACGATGAAAAAAACGAGAGTAATGCACACCCATATTTTTTTCATTAAAGTAAATTGTAAATTACAGTTTATAAATTTTCTTCGAAAATGCAAAGAGGCATTACTGATTTGCTTGAGGAGTCAGAATTGTAAAATTAGAAAGAGATAGAATCCTACGTACAGCACCTTTAATTATTCCATCATGTATATATACATATATATATATATATATATATATATATATATATATATATATATATATATATATATATATATATATACATAAATATATATATATATATATATATATATATATATACATAAATATATATATATATTTATGTATATATATATATATATATATACATATATATATATATATATATATATATATATATATATATGAGGGCGGTCCCAGAACTACCCGACCTGACATGGATGATCACCGGCTGAAGGTGCGTGAGCTAGGTGAAATTACAGGCATTTTAAAAAGTGCTATACATTATATTGACTAAAATTTGGAGATGAAAAAGCTGTGTGCAAGATGGGTGTCGCGTTTGCTCACAATAGAACAAAAACAACGTCATGAAGATGTTTCTATACTGTTTGGCGATATTTCACTGTATTACAGCCTGAAAGACTGTAATAAAGACTGAAAGGGGAGAATCCTGTCCAAAGAAGGCGAAGACAGTTCCATCTGCAGGCAAGGTTATGGCGTCTGTTTTTGGGATGCACGTGGGATAATTTTTATTGATTATCTTCAAAAAGGAAAACCATACAACGGCGAGCATTATGCTAATTAGTTGCAGCATTTAAGTGATGAAATTAAAGAAAAATGCCGCATTTGGCAAAAAAGAAAATGTTTCATCAAGACAATGCACCAGTTCACATATCCGCAATTGCGATGGCCAAAATCAATGAGTTAAAGCTCGAATTGCTTCAGCATCCACCTTATTCGCCAGATTTAACTGCTTCGAATTATTTTCTATTTCCAAATTTGAAAAAAATGGCTTGGTGGTAGAAGAGTTGCAAACAATGAAGAGGTGTGGAGTCTGCGGTAGATGGCTATTTTAATGAGCTAGACAGTTCATACTATAAACAGGATATTGAAGATATAGAATATTGCTGGGAAAAACGTATAGAGCTAAAAGGAGGTCATGTTGAGAAATAAAGAAATATTTTGCAAAATTTGTTGTTTTCTTTGTTAGGTCGGGTAGTTCTGGGATCGCTATCGTACATATACAGCCCGATTCTGAATAAGAATTTCCCGGGAATTTTTCCCTTTTCCCTTTCTTCCAATTCTAAACGAACTTCGAAATTAAAAATTTCTTCCCTGAAAAAAAAGTAGACATTATGAATGTAAATAAAAAGGGAAATATGATGACGTTTATTGAAAATTATTCCGCCAAAAATCTGCAAGCGAGTTGAATCCAAAAATATAAGTAATCAATTTTTTTCGTTGAAAATGGAATAAATGTTGTTATTTATTATTATTACAAATATAATTATGGTATTATTCTTATTTTTAGGTAAAAAAAAATCAATTTCAATTGAAATACTACTGAACACGATGCAATCGCACCCGGACATTGCACGCGGTTTCTACAAATACCCTACAATATTTCAATATTTTTCAAACCTTTGACAATGAATAATTAATATAATAAACACATATAAAAATAACCTCTTATAATTACAATGTTTCCGGCAGTTCAAGCAGATTCGTCGCGTCGTGTAAATTCCTCCTTGCAATCCTTTGTTGCTTTTCTCGCTCCTGCTCCTCTGCTATGCTTTTTTATTGTTTGTGCACAATTATGTTGTTTTTATATTGATTGATTTATTCTTATTCAAAACAACACACAATAAGTAAAACAACTGTCTTCGAAAGTTCGAAATTCCGTTTCCCGTTTATTCTCGGGAAAAATCAATTTCCCGGGAAATTTTCAAAATCGGGCTAATAATATATATATATATATATATATATATATATATATATATATATATATATATATATATATATATATGAAGTTCTTTTTAGCTTTCGCATACAAAATTTCATTTATTTGCTTGCAATGCGTTTTGGGTGTGACACGTAATTAGAAACGTTGAATCTGTTTACATTTAAACTACAAACATTTTTCATAATTGTGAAAATCAGATAAAATTAGATATTTAAAAGAATAAAGAAAGTGTTTTGAATAAAATTTGAGTGTACATAAGATGGTAAATATTTTTTTTATAAGCTTTTTTTTATTGAATCTTTCTATAATACTTAGAAACTAACAATAAGTATTCAAATCTTATAAACTAACTAAAATTATGTGATATTCCCTACGTTCCATCACAATTTGTTGAGTCGCGAGGTATAGCAATTTCACAGCATATTCAGTGTGTCTTTTCTTTTTAATCGACGATGCCCCGTGCTCAGCAACAATTGCCTAGCAAGGGGATTCGGATGATTGTGTAATTTTTGAATGTAGCTTCTGCAGGACATTGCAACTTCCTCAGAAATTGTGGGTACATTTAAATCTCGATGGATGTCAACGTTCCTCATATACCAAGGTGCGTTTACAATAATTCGCAGGGTAAAGCGAAAAGTTGGACTACAGACCTTAGAAAAGCAATAATTGAGCTTCAAGTCGCAGGATTTTCATATCAGCAAATTGCAAATCAAATGAAATGTTCGAAAGATATGGTTTTTAATGCTAAGAGGGCGGATTGATAAAGAAGCTTCCTAAGTACGAAAAAGGCAGCACAAACTCAAAAACTTTTCTGTTTTTGAAGTTGCGATCTGTCAAACGTCAACTATTAAAATTTCACCCAAATTCATCGATTAGTTTATTTGTTGTAGTCGTTTGAAGTAACGTCGAAGTCGTTTGTGTTTCTTGAAAAATGGGTAAAAGCGAATTTCGTGCAGTGATTAAACACTATTATTTGAAAGGAAAAACGGCGAAAGAGACAAAAGAAAAGCTCGATAAACATTACGGTGAGTCTGCTCCGTCAGATTACATGGTAAAATATTGGATTGTTGAATTTAAACGCGGCCGAACAAGCACTGCAACAATATCATCAAAAGGAAGGTCAAAAGAGGTGGTTACTGAAGAAAATATCAAGAAAATCATCGATATCGTTATGAATGATCGCCGAGTCAAGTTGCGTGAGATTGTTGAAATGGTAAACATCTCATATGAACGTGTGTTCAACATTTTGCATGAACATTTGCATATGAAAAAGCTATCGGCAAGATGCGTGCCGCGTTTGCTCAGTGTCGAACAAAAACGAGTTCGAGAGACCTCTTCACATCGGTGTTTGGACATAATAAAGCGTAATCCTGTTGATTTTTGGCATCGATTAATAACTGTTGATGAAACGTGGGTCCACCACTACACACTTGAAACCAAAAATCAATCGAAACAATGGGTGGAAGCTGGTGGAAGTGCTCCGAAGAAGGCGAAGGCAGTGAAATGGGCTGGCAATGTTATGGCCAATGTATTTTGGGATGCACTCGGAATATTGCTTATCGATTATCTTGAAAAAGGATCCACAATCACAGGAAAGTATTATCGTGCATCATTGGATCAATTGAATGATGCAATCAAGAAAAAACGACAACATTTAAAGAAGAAAAAAGTGCTCTTTCTTCAAGATAACGCACCGGTTCACACAGCATTAGATACGATGCTAAAATTACGTGAAATACACTTCGAATTGATTGATCAGTCCAGATTTAGCTCCTAGTGACTTTTTCCTGTTTCCAAACTTGAAAAAATGACTCGCAGGAAAAAGATTCAGCTCAAACTAGCAAAGTGATTACCGAAACTAACGTGTATTTTGAGGGGTTCCCGAAATCGTATTATTCAGATGGTATAAAAGAGTTGGAATATCGTGTTGAGAAATAAATGTTTTTGAAAAAAAAAAAGTTTTTTTCCTACTTAGGTAGCTTCATTATCAATCCGCCCTCGTATTAGCATCAAAGAAAAATAAATTTTAAGAAAAAGTTCTGCAGCCAATCAACGCGAGATCCTTTCGACCTACGGAGCCTCCATATCAAAACGTACTATTGCACGTCGTTTGGTTGAATCTGGCCTTGAAGAATCGCACGCAGCTTGGACTGAACTCCAATGGAAATTTATGGTCTGGAAACTAAGTAAATAAACTAAAATTAATCGCATAGGTTCAGAATGCATGTAAGACACCCAAAAAATGCTGAACTTGACCCAAAATATGTGCCGCCGATCGTTAAGCATGGCGGAGGCTCCATAAATGTATGGGGATGCTTTTCTTGGAATGGTGTTGGTCCGCTTTGTCGAATTGATGGTACTTTATTGAAAGAAACATATGTTGAGATTCTTCAAAATCTTATGCTGCCATGGGCCGAAGAAAATATGCCTGTTATTTGAAGATTCCAGAAATATAACGACCCAAAACATACGGTTAAATTAACCAAAAAGTTATTTGAGGACAATTCAATCCGTCTTTTAGAATGGCCGTCATCGAGTGCAGACTTAAATCCCATAGATCATTTATGGAATGACTTGAAAAAGGAAATTAGTGGTAAAACTATCACGAATTTGGATCTTTTCGTAAAAGCAACAAATATCGTAAATGAACTTAATTTACCAATAAGTTCGAGTACTGTCCGACGAAGAGCCAAAGAGGCAAATTTGAGAGCTTACAGGGCATCAAAAAAGCCATTACTATCATGCAAACATCGCCAAAACGTTAAGAACACAGTGGAATTTATTATTTCGAAATTTTTCAATAAAAATTGAAAATTTAGGTTGGATTTTACCCGTAAATATGGTAACTGATCCGTTGCTAAACTGAAAACAATCTTCTTTAGCGACGAAAGTAAGTTTAATATCTTGGGATCAGACGGGATCACCCATGTCCGTCGTAAGCCTAATTCGCGGTTGCATAAACGAAACGTCGTACTTTAAAGCATGGTGTGGGTTCCATTATGCTTTGGGGCTGTTTTTGAGTACAGGCTGCGGTCGTCTACACCAAATAAAAGGCATCGTTGACCGTTTTGTATACACAGAGATTTTAGAGGACATAATGTAACCATATGACGAAGAGGAAATGCCACTTTCGTGGATCTTTCAACACGATAACGACCCCAAACACACTTCCAAGTTCGTTAAAAAGTGGTTAAATGACCAAAAAATTGCTGTTCTTGATTGGCCCGCGCAGTCACCAGACTTAAACCCCATAGAAAACCTATGGGGTATCCTTAAACAACGTGTTAGAGGGCATAGATTTTCATCATTGACTTCGCTTTTCAATGTATTGAAACTTGAATATACATACAGTGGCTCACAGCTTATTTCGTACAGTGTATATATTTTTATGTACATGGCTGTAACATCGAAACTAAAAAACTTATCGATAAGTTTTGTATGTAGATGTCTGTGTATGTGTTTAGTAAACCTAATAAGAAAACGGGGAACCCCAAAAATTGTTCTTTTTGTCATGCAAGAGAGAAAAACTATTGATCAGCTGATTTTCAGCTCACATCTTATTTCGTACACAAACTTCAATGTAAGTAAGTTTCATTCTGCCGCGCAGTTACAAAGTTTTTTTGAATTGTATGAGTTTTTGGACCTTTTTAACTATTATAACAATTTTTATTATTATTATTTTAAATAGTTAAAGTGCTGTAAATTAAACATTTAGCGTTATGGGTCGTCGTACAACGATGGAACAGCGTAAACTGGTAATTAACCATTTTAGGAAAGGTCAGAGTGTGCGAAAAATTGCTGAAATGACAAATTTAAGTGCCTCAACTGTCCAATACATCATTCAACGCTTCGTTCGCGAAAATCGGTTGGAGAACAAGGGCAGAGAAGCACCTAATAAGATTTTCAACGCATCAGACGAGCGTTATATTGTACGAAAAATTAAGAAAAATCCAAAGTTATCCGCTCCGAAGTTGGCTGCAGAGGTTCAGCGTGAAATAGGAAAATCATCCAGTGCTGAAACTGTCCGACGTGTGCTGCGCAATCATGACTTGAACGGTCGAGTAGCCCGAAAGAAACCATTCATTTCGAAAATGAATATACAACGCCGACTTGACTTCGCCAAAGAGCATATTATTAATACTCCTGCGTTCTGGAATACCGTTATTTTCGCGGATGAGTCTAAGTTTAATATTTTTGGCTCGGACGGAATGTCATATGTTTGGCGTAAAGCTAATACCGAGCTAAACAAGGAGAACCTTAAGCCCACAGTGAAGCATGGTGGCGGTAGCGTGATGGTTTGGGCCTGTATGTCAGCAGCCGGAGTAGGTGAATTGGTTTTTATTGAGGGAACAATGGACAAAATGAAGTACCTCGAGATTCTGAAAAACAATTTACTTCAAAGTGCAGACAAACTGGGTTTGCGGGAAGAATTTCGGTATTACGAAGATAATGACCCAAAACATAAATCTGGGATTGTGCAATCTTGGCTTATTTGAACTGCTCACACTTGATGTCTCCACCACCACAGTCACCTGACATGAATGTGATTGAAAATCTTTAGTCTATTTTGGACAATAAAATAAGAACACACAAGATTTCTAATAAGCAAGACCTAAAGAAGGTACTGATGGAGGAATGGAAAAAAATCACACCAGACATCACTCAAAAATTGGTGGATTCAATGCCAAGTAGACTCCAGGCTGTCATTAACGCTAAGGGATGTCATACTAAATATTAAAATCAACTTACTTTGTTTTTAGTTTGAACTTAAAGAGACTGTACGAAATAAGCTGTGACATGAATTTTCTTATTTTTTTTTTATTTTATTTTTTTATAGTGTCAAACACTAAAATTTTGAAAAAGTAAATTTTGGAAAATAAAAAACAAACCTTCCTTTCAAAAATGGCATTTATATTTTGTTCAAATTTTTGCTATATTAGGAATTACGACTGCAGCAATTTTTAAACTGTCACTGTACGAAATAAGCTGGGAGCCACTGTATATATACATATATATACATATATATATATATATATATATATATATATATATATATATATATATATATATATATATATATATATATATGGTTTTCCATTAGGGACATAACAATTTCGTATCTTTATATGAACGCACCCTTAAACTTATATATATATATATATATATATATATATACATATATATACATATATATATATATATATATATATATATATATATATATGTATATATATATATATATATATATATATGTATATATATATATATATATATATATATATATATATATATTTTTTTTTATATATATATTTTTGCTTATTTTTTAGGTTATTGTTTCAAGTCGACATGAACTGCGTTGTCCAGAATGTCGTGTATTAGTCAATCTTAAAATCGAAGATCTTCCACCAAATGTACTTCTTATGAGAATCTTAGAAGGTGAGCGCTTAGAACATTTACAATATTTGAGTTTGAATCAAATTCTTTTATCATGTTGAATTACCTTATATTAAAAGGTATGAAAAATTCAGCAACAGTTAAAGCGCAGCAACAACAATCGTGTTTAAAAAACAAACAAAAATCAGACGATGGCACGTCCTATAAAGATACGGAGCAAGAACAGAACCAGCAGCACTTGCATTTTCATCACCAACAACACAAGAACAAACAAAAATATAGTATGCAGGAACAAACACAGCAACAAAAGCAACATCAACAGAGGCACCTGAATTCACAACATCGTTGTCTTGCGCCACACGTATGTGCATTGTACGATTTTGATTCAAAGGAACCATCAGATCTAAATTTTAAAAAAGGTGATGTTATATTTCTGAAACGAAAAGTTGATACCAATTGGTATGTTGGTCATTTTAACGGATTTGAGGGTACATTTCCTATAAATTACGTACAGGTAAGAATATAAACATGTCTGGCCGTCTGAATAATATTCTAGTTTATACTATCAAGCATAAAGTACTAGTACTAGCAGTTACTTTCCATTGCCATGAATAACTTCATAGTTTGAACTGGAAAATTTAGGCTAGCGCTAGAAGATCAAGATAGGTTTTGAGCCATAAATCTCGATAAGACCTACTGAGTGTTAAAGGATATGTTACCACCAGCCGGAGTTGTTTATGAATTGTAGGATACGTGAGATCTCTATTTTAGATAACTGTCTTAGGTTATCAAAAAAAGGGCTACCTAAGGATGTTAATCGGTTTCTGGCTAAGGCCGGGCATTTTTTTTTTAAATACTAAGAATTTATTGAATCTTTCTACCATTCGTAGAAACTCACAATAAGTATTCAAAACTTACAAACAAACTAAAAATTTTGTGATATTCCCGTTGTGCCATCACAATTTCTTGAGTCGCGAGGTTTAGCAATTACACAGCATTCCCAATATGTCATTTCTTTTTAGTCGTCGATGGCCTATGCTCAGCAATAATTGCTAGCAAGGGGATTCGGATGGTTGTGTAATTTTTTAATGTAGCTTCTGCAGGACTTGGCAACTTCCTCAGAAATTGTGGGTACATTCAAATCTCGATGGATGTTAACGTTCCTCATATACCAAGGCGTGTTTAAAAAAATACGCAGGCACTTGAATTGTATTCGCTGCAATTTTTCGATATTTGAGGGAGATGCGGTGCCCCATAACTGAATACCATAAGTCCATATTGGCTTCAGGATTGCTTTATATAATAGCATTTTGTATTCGAGATTCAACTTTGAGCTTTTTTGTAACAGCCGCCATAACTGATTAATTTTAAGCTTGATCCGAGTTTTCTTTACCTCTGTGTGCTTGTTCCAGGTCAGCCTTCTGTCGAGGTGAATATCCAAGTACTTTGTTGAGGAAGATTGTGCAACTGATTGACCACTTATTTTAAGTGGGGACATGTATCTAGCCTTAGTGTGAATGTTACATGTACGCTCTTTGATTAACTGATTTTTATGCGCCATTTTGCTAACTAGATTTCGAGAGAATCGACATGAGTTTGCAGGAGTTTAGTAGCTTCTATGGGGTTAGAGCGAAAGCACAATATTGCCGTATCATCTGCAAAGGTCGATATAAATGTATGGTTATTGTTGGGCATATCTGAACTATATAAGAGATACAGTAAGATGCTCAACACGCTTCCTTGAAGACTGCCAGCGTGAATATCCAATGGATTTGTTGTGTAATCTTTGTGATGTACGAGAAATTGTTTTTTCGTGAGATAGCTACTAAGCAATGAGGAAACATTTGCAGGCAGTAATAGTTTGAGTTTGTAAATAAGGCCATCGTGCCATACTTTATCGAAAGCTTGAGTGATATCAAGAAAGACAGCTGAGCAATACGTTTTTTCTTTAAAAGTGTTCCTTATCAGAGTTACAATGCGGTGGACTTGCTCTATTGTCCCGTGCTGTTTTCTAAATCCAAACTGATGTTGAGGAATCAGTTGGTTGAGATTAATAAATGGAGTTATATCCATGACAAGTAGCTTTTCGAATACTTTAGAGAGTAGAGGCAGGAGGCTGATAGGTCTTTTCCTGGTTTTGCTATCATAATAATTTTTTCAGCATTTGGGATAGTGTTTAAACGAAGGATAGCATTGAAAATGTGCATGAGATGCATTACTGAAGCCGGAGGTAGCTCTTTTATCATTTTACCGGTAATTTTATTTGGGCCGGGTGATTTTTTTTGGGTTTAAATCTCTATAAATTGCTTTGAATGTCCTTTTTTTTTTAATTTTGAGCGTTATTGAGCAAAGTTGGGAAGTTAATTTTGGAAATCAGGACTGTGTAGAGAGGGTGGTATGCAAAAGCCAAAGCCTTCTCTCAGTTACTTCTATCCCAATTACCTTCACTCAAACGGATGGGGGAATCAGTGAGAATTGGCCGATTTGAGTTTTTTGCTGATTTCCACAAAGAGTAGTCTGACGCTTCACCAGGTGTTAATTAGGCTATGAAATCTTCCAACTCTTTGCTGTTTTTATTTTTTAGGGCTTGCTTTAACTTTCGAGTGCAAGGCTGTAGCTGTGTTTTCAGATTCGGTGATATGAATTCTTGCCATTGCCTTTGGAGTCTTACTAGGAATTCAATGTCGGCTGGTGTGTATGGGCAATAGTTTGATTGCTTGTATAACCTTGTTCAGGTGGCTGAGTTGAGAGCTAATGAGAGCAACTGGTTGAATTTTTCGAGTGCTGAGTCTACATCGTGTCCATTTCTTAATACAGTACTTAGAAGAAGATGGGAATTTACATATTTCTTGAATTTTAACCAGTCTATTTTCTTTCTAACGCAATTGCCTTGAGGGCTTGGTGATTTTATAGATATTACCGTGGGTGAGTGATCAGATGAGAGATCATAATTACACTCTGTGGAGATATTTTCATCTGCAAACCTTTGGCGATTCCAAAGTCTATGAGATCGGGTATCTTCCTCTTGTCCGTCGGCCAATAAGTCGGGTGTCTATTTGAGATTACATCGTAGCCGTGGTTAGTAATGATTGAGCATAGTCTTCTGCCTTTTGGAGTTATTAAACTGGAGCCCCAGTAAGTGTGTTTGGCGTTGAAATCGCCAGCAACCAAGAATTTGTTACTAAGAGTTGAGAAAAATTCTTTATATTGCTGGTCGGTAATACTGTACCTTACGTACGTGCCTTACCATGTGGATGAATTGTGGTGTACAGTTTGTAATGTGGTATTCGGTAGCAATTTTTGTCAGTGAAATGGGTCTCAGATATCATCATTATGTCGATCTGGTTGGATTCAAGGAATTGAATTAGCTCCAAACGGTGCTGGCTTAAGCCGTTGGCGTTCCAGTGGCATATCTTGAGACAACTCATGGTCTGAATAGCAATGTTTGGAGTAACATCGATTGATTTTTCATCATTTCTTGCATCATTGTTTGCATTGAGTTCATGAATTGGTTCATATTCTGAATCAATGTTTGAAGCAAATGTTCAAGGGTACTTGGCTGTTGGGTGGGCAGTGAGTGCTTCTGCTCATTATTTATATTGCTTTGTTGGTGTGGGTTTTGTTTTAAAACAGTAGCGTATGAATTGGTTTGATTCTTGTTTGGAATTGCAGAGAAGAATTGTGTTGCATCAAGACCGGACATTAACATAAGAAATGCTCCACCGTCTCCTTAGCAGCTATGTCGGCAGGGCAAGGGTGGAGAGCGGATTGATTGTACTAAGGTGCAAAAAAGCTTCATGTGCTCTGACGGTAGTGGACGAAGGAGATCCCACTCCATGGTGGAATGGGGTACTGGAATCCATGAAAAAGGAGACAAGGAAGGCTTTTAATCGTCACATGAGAGGGGACCCTAACGCATGGGACGACTACAAGTCAAAGAAAAGGGAGCTGAAGAAGACTCTACGCAACCGTAAAAGGAAAACGTGGAGGGGATTTTGCTCAAATATGCAAGATATGACCGATGTATGTAGATTACAGAGGATCATATAAAAGGACCCGGTGTCAAAGTTGGGATTAATTCGCAAAACGAATGGATCCTTTACAGATACAATCGGAGAGTCACTGAAATACCTGATGGAGGAAGCTTTAGATCGGAAGATCCTTGGGAAGCCACCCGCAAGGGTGCAAACAGGAATGAAAGATTGGAAGCTGAAAGGATAGTCACCAGAGATGGAGTGATAAACGCCATTAAGCGTTTCTCCATTCAAAACAGCGGGTACAGACGGGATATTTCCAGCCCTACTTCAGTGGGGTGCAGAAGCTCTGGTAGACAGGCTTCTGGGAATATTTATTACTTGCCTGGCTACTGGATATATCCCGACTCAATGGAGAGAGACTAAGGTTGTCTTTCTTCCAAAGCCGGGAAAAAGGGACTACTCAGAGTCTAAATCTTTCCGGCCGGTTAGCTTGACCTCCTTTCTGCTTAAATGTATGGAAGGAGTACTGGCGGACTACATGGAATGGACAACGCTTCTGACAAAACCACTGAGCAGGTGTCAGCACGCGTACAGAGCTGGCAAATCCACTGAAACGGCCCTGCACGAACTCGTTCGCGTAGCGGAGAGGTAACTGTCTTGTGGAGGGATATCTATGTCTACTTTTATGGATATAGAAGGTGCCTTCGATAAGATTTGTTTTGATAAGCTAAGGATGGCCCTTGCTACTCGTGAAGTCAGCCCAACCATTATAAGGTGTGTGGACTGCATGCTGAGGAAAAGGGCAATAAACTTTCAAAATGGGAGTTACAGACTCAGAGGTAGGGTAGTCAAAGAGTGTCCACAGGGGAGAGTATTATCGCCCATCCTTTGGAACATCACGGTCGATTCCCTACTTCAGCTTCTGGACTCAAAAGTCATACACACCGTCGGGTATGCAGATGATATAGCGGTAACGGTGAGCGGTAAGTTCCTGGACACTATTTATGATACCATGAGAGGTGCACTCAAAAAGGTTGAAGGATGGTGCACGGAACAAGGTCTCTCTGTAAATGCTAGTAAGTCGGAAACAGTACTCTTTACTAAAAGGAGGACTGGACTAACAATGGACCCTCTTAGGCTTTTTGGATCGAACATGAACGTATCCAAGGAAGTAAAGTATCTAGGTGTCATCCTGGATAACAAGCTGACTTGGAATAGTCACGTCGATGACAAGATCCAGAAGGGCAAGCCGGTATTGCATCAGTGTAAGAGAGTGTTCGGTCTCATGTGGGGAATTACTTCCAGAGCAGCGCACTGGATCTACACAACGATGGTCAGACCCTTAATAACATATGCTGCTGTGGTCTGGTGGCCTAAGGTCACCCAAAAGACCGCGAAAAGCAAGTTAGATAGGGTACAAAGAATGGCTTGTATTGGGATTACCGGAGCTATCCGGACGACCCCAGTAGAAGCATTGGAAGTCTTTCTCGGGCTGCTGCCGTTGGACTTGCATATTATGAAGTCAGCGGCATTAACAGCATTACGTCTGAAGACAACCAATAATTGGTATGGATTCGGCACAGAGAGGGGGCATAGGGGCATCCTGTCACTGCTATATAGCAGTGTAAAGGAGGCGAAGATGCCAATGGAGGGAATGGGTAGGCTGAAGATGACTGAAAAGTCACACAGAACACTCATTGCAGACGGCCTCACACATGACGTATGTGAGGAAAATGACATCAGTATTTTTACAGATGGTTCATTAATGGATGGCAGAGCGGGTGCTGGAATCTTCTCTATAGAGTTGGGACTAGCATGCACTCTGAATCTGGGAAGATACGTATCGGTCTATCAAGCAGAAATGCTTGGTCTACTGGATGGAAAGGTGCAAGGTAAGAAAATCTTGCTAGCACTCGATAACCAGGCGGTGGTCAGGCGGCTGCAACAACCTACGGTATCTTCTAAGTTAGTGCTCGAATGTGTTCAGAAACTTAATGTGTGTGCTCGTAGTAATGCGATTACTTTTATGTGGGTGAAGGGACACATTGGTATAGAACAGAATGAAGCTGCAGACTCCTTGGCTAGACAAGGATCTGAAGCTGAATTTTATGGACCGGAACCAGTAGTTGCTCTCAGCAGCGGGACGGTGAAGGCAAAGGTCGAAGAGTGGATAAAGAAACTTCATCTGGGAGAACTTATCTACTTGTAGACAGGCAAAGGCTTCGTTGAGTCTATCAAAGGGCACTGAATCGGGGAGGGCTCTCAGTCTAGGACGAATAACTCTAAGCTGGTTGACTGCATTAATAACTGGGCATGGCAATTTCAGGTACCACCTCAGCAAGATGGGTCTTGTTGATGGGGAGGATGCTGATATTTGCAGATTATGCATGGAAGAGGCAGAGACAGCGGCGCACATAGTGTGCCAGTGTCCTGCATTGGCAAGCAGGAGGATGTCCACACTGGGTCGCCAATTTATTGATGAACTCGAAATGTGGAACATACCCCACAAAGAGATGCTTGAAATAACGCGTGATGTTATTATGAGGAAGGAAGTAGAAGAATTCTACAACCGAACAAATAATTAACACACGATTTGAGGGACGAAATGATTCGGCTAATCCCTAAAATATATATTATTAGCAGCTATGTCGTTACAGCTGCTGCAATGGTCATTGTGCGGAATAACCATTTTCTCTGCATGTGTACCAATGCCCCAGTGGCCTGTGCATAATGCTATTAGTTTGTGTATGACGGCCCTAGATGTACTCAGAAAGCTCCTTGTCCTCTTCTCATTGTAGTCTGGCCAGGTGGCTTTTGAAATTGCGCAAGTTGTGATGCTTGTCCATTTCCGCTGCGCTTTCTTGAGGTAGTATTTTTGAATTGAATGTGGGCGTCAACATTGTTCTTTGTTCTTTGTCTGCGGATGAACCCCTACGGGTAGCTCATCAGCATTTCCGTTACCTGCGATTACCTTTTGTCCTTGAACCCAGATAACATATTTCGAGATTGGCAGTTAGTGAGGTTATTATTTGTTTACATGCCCCGACCAGCTTTGAGCTAACAATTGGTGCGGCTAGCGCCTTTATAGCTGCCTGGCTGTCGGAGAGAATTGTTACCTTTCCAGTTATGTTCTTCTGCTGGAGCAATTCACATGCTTACACAATGGCGTATACTTCTGCCTGGAACACACTGCAGTAAGATGGGAGTTTTACGGGCGTTGATTTTTCTAAAGAATCCGAACATTGACTGTTAGACGAAATTCTTTTTTTACGCAAATTCTTAAAAGCAGCTAGATTGAGATCGAAAATAATATGAATATATCAATCAAAGTTTCAAATATATGTTAATGAAGCTATATTCAAGCCTTTATTGGAAGCAACTATATTATTCATTGATTCATACATAATGAAGCTATATTCATTCGAAGTAACTAAATCATATGCTTACAAAAATATAGTTCAAACTAGAATTTAATTTAATTTAATTTAAGCGAATTGCACATATTATTCAATCTTATTTAAAAACAGAACAACTAGTGAAAGCTACACCTTTTTCAACAACACTTTTGAAAATATAAATTTGATTTTAGAAAGCGTCAATTGAATTATAGAAAGTATCATATGTACTCAGAATAGTAAAATTTTCTTTAGAAAGTTATCAAATGTACTTGAGAAAGCATAATTCCGATTTAAGAAAATATCAAAAATGGCTATTTTTGGATTTTTGGATACTCGTCAGCATATCCTTTACACATACTTAAAATTGTAGTAGAAGAAATGTATAAAAGTGGTAGAAAAATAGTTGTACTATATTAATATATAGTACAACAACAACTAAGTCGAGCCCTCTCTCGAAGAACGAAAACTACACTCTACAAGTCTCTCATCATGCCTGTCCTAACATATGGCGCTGAAGCCTGGACAATTTCCACCTCGGATGAGCGAATACTTGGAGTTTTCGAGAGAAAAGTCCTACGCAAGATCTTTGGACCTATTTGCGTTGGTGGCGAGTACCGAATAAGGTATAACCATGAGCTGTACGAGCTGTATGCCGATATTGACATACTAAAGCGCATCAAAATCCAGCGGCTGCGCTGGCTCGGTCATGTCGAGCGAATGGAAGAACACGCTCCAGCTAAGAAGGTGTTATATTCGGAACCCGCTGGAGGACGACGCAAAAGAGGAAGACCAAACCTCCGGTGGAAAGACCAAGTACTGGAGAACCTGACGGCGCTTGGAATTTCTAACTGGCGCCAGCTAGCGAAGAACAGAGATGGCTGGCGAAGCATGTTATTTTCGGCCTAAATCGATATTCGGTTGTTATGGCCACATAAGAAGAATATTAATATATATGCAATAATACACAATAAATTTTACAGAATAATAAAATGCCAAATAAATACAAACCAGGTACAACTTTTAGTGTCACTAAATTCTCTTATTATAAAATGCTGCAAAACGTTTAGTACTATTTTTAAGAGCCTATTTTTGCACTTGTGAAAACCAAAACATACCATTAACGGTGAATGGAAATGCATTTCAACATACATTTGATGTTTTTATTTGTTTACTTAGATTTCGGTAAATGTGCATATTTATTTATTAAAGTACAAAAATGTATTATGATATTTATATTACAGATTTTTAAGTTCCAGCGAATTAACACCCGCTGGAGGAATAGAAGAAGAGGAAGACCAAACCTCCGTTGGAAGAACCAAGTGTTGGGTAACTTTGCGGCGCTTGGAATATCCAATTGGCGCCAGCAAGCGATGAACAGAGAAGACTGACGCCGAATTATATGTTCGGCCTCAGTCATCATCGGTTGTTATGGCCACATAAGAAGAAGAAAAAGATTTTTAAGTTCATTTATGCAATTCATGCAATTTATTAAAATTCCAGGAGATGTGGTTGGGCGGTTGAAGACGGAACTGATTACTGTGCGGTGATGTGGGTGCCGTAGCTCAGTGGTTAGTGTGTTGGCCTTCAGATCTGTAGGTCATGGGTTCAATTCTTGGCTGAAGCATAACAAATTTGATATCGAAAAGATTTTTCAAATATTTAAGAGTGTGTGCAAAAGTTTAAATTCAAGCTTTTAGTAAATGTAAATACCTACAGGGCGTTTATACCGAGGCATAAATGAACATTCAGCACACTCTAGATGTATATTTATCCATACAAAATACTCTATCTAAATACCACTAAATGCAACTTCATTTCTGAATTTAGAATCTAAATGTTAAAAGCAACTCTTCAATAATCGAAAATAATTACGATTTGGTCAAGGTTTACTGAAGAATAAGAGGCAACACTGTTATTTTCAGCTCCGCTGTTTTCGTGTAACATGTTACTGTCAAACATGTTCAGTTTGGTCTATAATTTAACCATGAATCGACTTACAAACGAACGACGCTTGCAGATTATTGAATTTTATTATAAAAATTAATGCTCGGTTAAGAAAGTGGATCGTGTACTTTCTTGTGTTCAGCGACGAAGCTAATTTCTGGTTGATTGAATACGTGAACAACCAAAATTGCCGTATTTGGTGTGAAGAGCAGACAGAAGCATTGCAAGAACTGCCAATGCAACCCGAAAAATGCACTGTTTGGTGTGTATTATGGGCCGGGTCATCATGGGACCGTACTTTTTCAAAGACGATGAAGGCAGGCAGGAGCGTTACTGTGAATGGCGAGCGCTACCGTGCGATCATTACAAACTTTTTTTTGCCCAAAATGAAAGGGCTGGACTTGACTGACATGTGGTTTCAACAAGACGGTGCCACATGCCACACAGCACGCGAAACAATGGCCCAATTGAGAGGCGAGTTCGGTGAACAGTTTATTTCACGTTTGGAGCCGGTCAATTGGATGCCTAGATCGTGCGATTTAACACCTTTAGACCATTTTTTTGTGAGGCTATGTTAAAGCTCATGTCCCGCAACAGTTGACGCACTGAAAGCCAATATTGAAGAATTTATTCGAGAGTTACCGGTCGATATGTTGGAGAGAGTATGCCAAAATTGGACCCGGCGTATGAACCAATTTTAAATCAAATCCGAAGGCTCTTAAAAAATCAAATCAAAGCTTCTAAAAAAACTCTGCGACAAAGCTCAAAAAAAGTGATGTCGCAATAGTTCTGTCGTTCGGAGCCGGCTAAAATATTACTGTCTAATACTGTCCAAAATTTAACTCGCACAACAGTAATGGAAGGGAAGCTCGGACAAAGAGTCCTTCGGGGCTTCTAAGTGCACATATTATTTTTTTTATATAATTTGATAATTCTAAAGTAAATTTGACGACTTCTGAAGAACATTTGACTATTCTAAAATCCATATACTTTCTAAAATAAATTTCATATTTTTGAAAGTACTGTTGGAAAAAAAATAGAGTAAATTTAAATTCACCTCAAAGGCAATTTCAACTACAAATTTTCAAATCATACCTTGAACTACTTTATTCACACGGCCCATTGTATGCGTTTTACAGCAGTGTTGTATTTTATATTGTTCTTTCGAAAGATTATAGTGCCGTTGGAAACACCACAATGTGTAGCATTATACGATTTTAAAATGGGTCCAAACGAAGAGGATGGTTGTCTAACATTCAAAAAAGACACTTTAATACATGTATTACGTCGAGTTGATACCAATTGGGCTGAGGGACGCATAGGTTCTTCTATTGGTATTTTTCCTATAGCTTTTGTTGAATTCAACACTTTGGCTCAGCAATTACTAAACAACAGTATATCTAACGTAAGCTCAAGTACACAAAGTGCAACAGATTCAGCTGATAATAATATACAAGACAAACAGCAACAAAATCTACAACAAGGTTCAGAATTCAAAAGCACAATAAATCAACAACAACATCAATCACGTAATTTGCCACCACTGCCAATAATTGATCCTACAATCAACTACAGTCCTAGTAGTGAATCTTCATCCAGCACGTGTTCGAATGCAACAAAAAGCCCAAATTCAATCACAACTACGACCTCTATTAGCTCCAGTTCAAATTCGATGGCAAATAGCCCAAATCAATCGCTACCGAATACACCACAACATCTCTCAAGTTCGATACGTTTACGCGATTGCACAGAAAAACGTCATTTCTTAAACAGCTTGACATCAGCTGGTGCATCATCAGCATTATCTATAAATTCATCCAATCGACATTCAGATGAGGTTTTAAGTATATTATCGTCTGGTACAAACATGATGACATCAACTTCATTAGTAAACTCGGCAAATTGGCATGTACACACTCGCATCGATGACAAGGCAACGTCGGCTTCGTTAATCGAAGCAAGTAATTTGAATAAAAGTGTGCTTATGTCGCCAAATAATTCACCGCGGCAACAGCAGCCATCAACAGCACCGCATAGCGAAAATCTCATCAGAGTTAATGCGCTTAAAACATCGTGTGGACAACAGAATACTCCACCAACTTTACCGTGGAGTTATTTAGCCTTATATCCATATAAACCATGTAAAATTGATGAATTAGAATTGAAAAAAGGTATTACGGCAATGACTATTATGAATTTTCAGTTTTACACATACATATGGTTTTTATTTGTTTTTCTAATTGTTATAGGCTGTGTTTATATTGTCACCGAACATTGCCTTGACGGTTGGTTCAAGGGTAAAAATTGGCAAGATATATGCGGTGTATTTCCAGGAAATTATGTAGTGCCATTACGTGCTCGAGACCAGCAACAATTGATGCGCCAATGGAAATATGTACAATTATCAAGCACGGTATCTCCTACCGCACCAACAATAATAATTGACACAAATCATCCACAGATGTCACATATGGATAATATACCAAACGGATTGAATAAGGCAGGTTATCCACATCCACCAGATTTGCCGCTACGACAGTTTGATAATGGAACATCATCGCCATCTTTAACACTTCTAGGTTGTGCATCGGTATGGACTAAACCATTAGGTTATACGGTAGATGCATTTAATCGCAGCGGCATTAATAATACACAGCGTTCAACTATTGAAAATACACTCGATAGGGATGCTAAAGAAAGAGATCTAAAACATACATATCAATCTAATTTAGCTCAATCGGCAGCAGTTACTCTTACAAAACGCCTATCACACATAAAATCTCGTTCAAAATCTAAAAATTTGCCTTCTTTTAACGCTACGGATGTTCTGGGACATTCACCAACACAGCATGAAGCCGCAGCAACACCAACACCAACATCAATATCATCCCAGTGGTACAAACACAACAAAATTACTAATTCCGCTATGCATCCGGTTCATGTGAGGTATGTACTTTGTAAGCATTTGGGTATACAAACGTTGAGGTAGGATATTTCTCACAACTAATCACTGCTGGAAATTGAGCGTTCGAAATTTGTAGCGAGTGAGAAAGTTACGATGCGAACGAAAGCATTTGCGATATACAGTATGTATGTCAAGAATGAGTTTACACATTGAAAAAAAATTCAAATTTTCAACTTTCTTAGCCAAAAATATTAACTTTTATTTCCATATACAAATTTTTTTTTATTAGTTACAGATATTTACAGTATTTATAAAAGATTCATGAAAAAAAATTGCAAGTTCTACGCAAAAGAAAAGAATAATACAACAAAAAGAAATTTTACTCAATTTTACAAGTGTCAAGAAACTCTTTTCACAACTATTTTTTTAATTCCTTTATGCAACACTTCAACGATTAACGGTACATTTACAGTTATCTATTGGCGTAAACGTTGCAGTTACCCGTTCCTATGATTTTGTTTGTTAGTTTGTGATTAATTTATCCACATTTTCCACATTTCCACATCATCTGTTTAAATATTGTGTTTTTAAAATGCCAGGCAAAAGGTTATCGGCTGAAGTGGTTCAGCTTATATACTACAATCGCCAATTGGGAGAAAATGTGGAGAAGTTATCAGAAATGTTCTCTGTAACACGAAAGACAATTTATAATGTCTTAAATCTTTCTCAAAATGAGGGTAGATTGGAGCCAATGTCTGGAGGTGGCCCAAAGCTTAAAATTACTGATCGGGCAGAACGCTTAATGATGAGGGAACTGCACAAAAATCCACAAATTTCGACCAGAACGCTTGAGGTGGTATAGTGGTTTCCCATGAAACTGTACGACAGGCGATACTGAGAAACAAATACTCATCAAGAGTTGCTCGTAAGAAGCCGATGCTATCAGCACAAAATATTGAAAGACGTTTCTCCTTCGCCTCAAGGCTCATTTCTCAACCTGATGAATATTGGGACGACGTAATATTCTGTGACGAAACAAAAATTATGTTGTATTACAACGATGGACCGACCAGAGTGTGGCGCAAGGCGTTAACAGCTTTAGAAAATCGACATATAAGGGTAGGGTGCGACTGTGGCTTCTTTATAACTGCGGTAAAGTTATGGATACACCAGCCCAAAGTCCAGACCTTAACCCTATTGAAAATCTGTGGGTCTACTTAAAGAAAAAACTGGCTAAAAGGCAACCTAAAAACCGTACAGCACTTAAAACTGCTATATTGAAAGAGTGGCAAAATATACCGAGCAATTATGGCCTAAAAAAGTTGGTTTATTTTATGAATAAACGGCTACAATCCGAGATAGATGCTAAATGTGGCCATACTAAATACTAAATATTTTACTTGATCAAATTTTAACTAATAAATATTATAAAAAAATGACTTTGTATCGTTTGTGAAAAGAGTTTCTTGACACTTATAAAACTGAGTAAAATTTCTTTTTGTTGTATTATTCTTTTTTTTTGCGTAGAACTTGCAATTTTTTTTCATGAATCTTTTATAAATACTGTAAATATCTGTAACTAATAAAAAAAATTGGCTAAGAAAGTTGAAAATTTGAATTTTTTTTCAATGTGTAAACTCATTCTTGACATACTGTATTTCGAGAGCTCGTCAACGTTCTTTAAAATTACGAACGATCAATCCCCGCTGCCAGCGTCGCCCGTACGATCTCTCGCGATCGTTCATTTATTTTGAGCGTTCACTGATAAACTCAATCAGTAACTCATTTTAAGAAGATTGTATTTTTCATCGATCTCGATCGTTCATTTCACCATTACAATGAAAAATGAATTTTAATATTATTCCCATTAAAAAAGAAAATCCAAAGTAAACTGTACATAGTAATAGTATATATTATATTGGGTGTGTGGATTAGTATCCGGCCTTTTTAGTGCTCAGAAATCATTTATTTTAAGCATTCTATAAAAATATGTCATTCAAAGTATTGTCCATAAAATCCATCCCTATCTTTTTGGCAGTTTATGGATTCATCCGAAAAGAACTTCTCCGGCTTGGCTGCCAAAAACGAATCGAGCCAATTTTTTATTCTGGTAACTGATGTGTAGCATATTCCATTAAGGGCATCCTGTATGTACTGGCACAAGTGATAATCTGAAGGCGCCTGGTCTGGGCTATAAGGCGGGTGGGGTAAAACCTCCTGTCCCCTATTAGCAAGATAGTTTTTGACCGGAATAGCAATGTGTAACCGTTCGTTACATTGTGTATTGGATAGAGAGTTGTCGGCATACAATTCCACAAGCAAACAATGACTTTCAGCCGCACTTTTCTCTGCAAAAAAAGTAACTTAACAAAACTTCCCGCAAATGGTGTATTTTCGTCAATTTTTAAAATTGTCCATTAAGAAAAAAATATGATGCGCACAACAAAATGTAAAACTTTTGACTGACTTTGACAGCAAGTGAGTAGTCATTTAAAATGACATTTCGCACAATGATGAACGTAACTTAATTATTTCATAGCAAACATTGAATTAAGAAAACTAAGATAAAATTAAATACGTTCGTGTTCGATTAAAAATACAATCCAATACCGAATACCAAATTTAATAATAAAACTTTAAAATAATCTTGACAGCTAACAATCCATTTATAAATGAATCTTACTGTGTAAATCTCAAAAATGAAAATAATCTCGTACTTGTAAACATACTATAAACGTACTATTAGTCAATTGTTTATTGAGGAGTTTATGTATGGTATACACACACACAAACAAACGTTCGAAACCGACCAATTAACTATTGACTAACCTAACTAACTAACTATTAACATTCCACACCAATGCTTGGAGTAAACTTGCATATCACAGAAATTCAAAAGACTTTCAAAAGAATGTTAACAAAATTGTAACAGATAAATTAATTTTACAAATGACGAAATTCTTTGGCTTAATTTTGGTTTTTTTTTTCTATTTGTTCTTGTATGTGGAAACTACGACTTCACAAAATAAAGCAAACAAAAAAAATAAATATGAAGCTGATGTCGTACACGAAGTAAACTACAAAGAAACAAAGAGCATAGTCATAGTCATGCAAAAGGGCGCAATAGTCGAATGAAGTGATATTCCATAGATCTCTTATGCTATAATCTATATATTAATTATGCTATTTATATGCATTTTTGTAGTATTGTTACGTTTTTAGTTTGTGAACGTTTAATTCTACTCGAATCAACATTGTTCTATCACTGGATTCTGTCCATAATAATTGCAACAATAACTCTTCAATGTACTTGCAACTTTTGCCTCTGTTATTGTATCAATATTTGCGCGATCAACCACTGGCCTTATTTATACTCTGTGGTAACACTCCAGAATCTTCCTTTATCGTAGTCGAGATTCTTCTCTTTCTCTCCCGTTGGCTTGTTATGGTTATCGCCTATTCCTTTTTGTTGACATTCGTTTCGATTCTGCCATTAATCGTGAATAACCAACCATCAATACTCGTTACAATATAATTTCGTAAAAGGGAAAAAAATATATTAATTGAAAATTGGGAAAAAAATTTGAAACCCTAATAAAAACACATTATTTTAAAAAAATATAAGCTAACATAGTAAGTTAATCTTAAGCTTGTTAAAAGCTTGTGAAACTATTGAAAATGGCTATTTTATTAATTGTGAATAAACATTACTGTAAGCTATTAACAATAGTTACTATCTATTAATAATAAAGCGATTACGAAACTCTTATAGCAAGGAATATTTTTCCAATGGTTTCCTTTTGTTTATTCTATAATAATTTTAAAGCCTTTCACAATAATTTTGCAAGCTTTTTCCAAGCCTTAAAGTGGACCTCCATAACATCCGCGTGCGTGCGAGTGCATTCTCCTATCTATGCATTTTCGTGCGAAAAGATATTGTAACTCCATAGTATACGTTCTATGCATTTGGAAGTGATATTTTAATATTATTCTAAAAAATAAAAGCGTGTTAATGAAAATGAACGAAGATTTTACGTTTATATTGATGGTGATTGGCAGTGTATTTATAGTGTACTTAGAATTCATTAAACTAACGACAACAAGAAGGATGTGGGTGCACGAAAAATATTTTTGGACATGATGTTAGTGGTTTCTTTCCCACAACGTCCAAGAAATTAAAACAGCGTGATCATGAACAATTTCGCATCGCAAGTCGCATGAAATGCACAGTCTTTAATGCTTTATTCAGCCTCACAAAGTTGTAAAAGCATTCCAAACGGACAACAATTTTGGCAGATGGATAATGTATTTTATTTTGGCGAAAGTAAATATGGTGTTTTTATTTCATTATTACATTTCATTTCATTTTGATTTACTAACATTACTATCATTTTCATTTACACCGTTATCGTATTAGTATTTGTTCACACAAATGGCAGTTGTCATTTTTCGCATTAAAGTAGAAAAAATTCAACTTTTATGCGTTCAAATACTTTTACGCGCGTACCTATGGACTTCATCCCATAAGATTGCGTGTGTTCTACTCTGCTGTCAAATGCATGCATACATCTACGAATGGATTGGAGGTTCACTTTGAGGCTGGCGTATGTTGGCTTATTATAAGTTTTTTACAAGCATGTTTGGTTTGTTGGGTTCATATATCGACATGGATGTGTACAAGTTAAGAAATCGTTAAGGGGGTCTTCTACCTTGTGGCTTCATTTTTGACACTGTTTTTTGAATATTAGTTATAGGAAAACTAAAAACGCAATCGAGGTGCGGTGTTGCATTCAACTTTAAATACATTTAACACTAATTTTACTGAAAATTTACTGTCTTCGATTTGACCGTGACTTGACCTTGAAGTGTCCCTTGCAAAAAATGCATACACAAATGGTTGACACGATTTAGCTCATGAAAATCGTCTGAAACAAAAAACCCAAAATGATTTAATTTTTTTATCACCTTGGCTATCGTTTGACAGATGGCATTTTCAAAATTTGAAAATTTCGCAGAACAGGCAACTTTAAAAAAAAAAAAATTTTTTTTTAATGTTTTCGGGGTTAAAAACATCTGTAAAAATTGTTTAAATAAAAAAAATCTAAAAAGTATCTGTCAGACGATAGCCACATGTTTTTCACAAATTTTGATATATAATTTCAATCAATCAATCAATTAGTTTTCGAGATATCATGTCAACCAGTTACAAAAACGCAACTTTTGGGAAATCGCATTTAAAGATATTCATGTATATAACAAGCGCGATGTTTCCGACGTTAAATTTTCTTTCAAACTGAATGGACCGAAAATTTTATCATGCATAACAGAGATTACATAGATACAGATACATCAGGTATTCGATAGAACGTTAGATAACTTTAGAAAAACGCGAAGGGCCAGCTTTTAGGTGGTCGCGAAGAGCGCTGCGATAAGAGCACGCGTAACTGTCTTCGACGGCTCGGAAAAACTCGAAATAATAAGATTTCAGTTATATCCTTTTAAGGGTATATTCCTAACACCTTCTGGGTTGGAAAATTGAAAAAAAAATCGAATTTTTTGAACCAACAAGGTAGAAGACCCCCTTAAGTACATTAAAGAGTTATGGTAAATAGTTGATTGTAAACAGAGTTGCTTGAATAAATTGTTGCTGTGTATAGTTGTTCAAACTAAGTGTTGCAATTATTATTAACAGAATCCAGTGATCGAACAAGGTTGATTCAAATAGATTTAAACGTTCACAAAATAATAACAATAATAATGTGTTGATTGATTTACGGATTTTATACGATGACTTGTTTGGTGCGTTCATACAGCAATGCGTGTACACCATAATATTGTTACGTTTTTTTATTCTGTGAGCGTTTAATTCTATTTGAATTACCTTGTTCGATCACTGGATTCTGTTAATAATACCTGCAACACTTATTTTATACAACTATATACAGCAACAATTTATTTAATACGAGTGTTGTATATACCCAGCATACGTCATATCTCTTGGAATACAACTGATTCGAAATTTCGACCTTGGTCGGAGTGTAACTCCATCGGTACACCAAAACGAGTAATCCATTGGTTGACGAATACATCCGCAACTGTACTAGCTTCTTGATTTGGTATGGGGTATACTTCAGGCCATTTACTGAAGTAATCTATAATTACCAGAACATACTTGTTTCCTGCGTTGCTTATTGGAAATGGTCCAGCTATGTCCATAGCAATTCGCTCGAATGGAGCACCCACGGTGTATTGGTGCATCTTACCTCGGCTTTTCTTAGTGGGACTTTTGGCCATTGTACATTGCTTACACTTCCGAATCTAATCAGCGACATGGTCATGACATCCAACCCAATAAAATCGTTTCTTTATTTTCTCGACGGTTTTGGTGATGCCCAAATGCCCTCCACTGGAGGCATTGTGATACTCAGCTATCACTTCATTTATTCTTGCCTTGGGTACCACTAGAAGATCATTAGTGATTTTTCCATCTTCACTTTCCCATGCTCAGAATAAACATCCGTCTCGTAAGTGCAGGCTTTGCCACTGCGCCCAGTATGCCTTTGCTATTGGACTCTCATTAGCCATTTCTTGTCAATCTGGATGTATGCCCTGCTCCTTGTATTCCATAATCTTGACGAGATCTGGGTCGTTCCGCTGATCTTCTTGCACTCGTTCGGTGGTCCATGACTCCTCCGGCAATATATTCGTAAGTCGTATGTCGAAAATGTGCTCCTTGCTTTCCACTCGAGAACAATGTTTACATTCTATTTTGCAAGGACGACGAGATAGAGCATCCGCGTTGCCGTGATGTCCTCCTTTACGATGTTCGATGGTAAAATCATAACTCTGCAGCCTTTCAATTCAGCGCGCCAATTGTCCTTCTGGGTTTTTAAATTGTAATAACCACCTTAGCGCTGCGTGGTCAGTTCGTAGATGAAATGACTGACCGTACAAGTATTTATGGAAATACTTTACACATTCCAGTATTGCGAGCAACTCTCTTCGAGTGAGACAGTAGTTTCTTTCTGGCTTCGACAGGATTTTACTGTAGTATGCTATTCTTTTTCTTGCCCATCTATGATCTGAGAGAGCACACCACCTATTCCATAGCCACTCGCATCTGTGTCCAACACAAACTTTTGACCAGGTACTGGATACGCTAATATTGGTGCAGAAGAGAGTTTTTCTTTCAGCTGTTCGAATGCTTTCTGTTGGTCTTCACCCCATACAAATGGTTTCTTCTTTCTTTTAACTCATGCAGACTGCTGGCGATGTTTGCAAATCCAGGAACAAATCGTCTATAGTAGGTGCATAAGCCTAGGAAGCTTCTTAACTCGTGAAGATTCGACGGAATAGGCCATTCTTGTACTGCTGCTACTTTCTCCTCGTCGGTATGTACCCCTTCTGTTGTTACTTTATGACCAAGATATTTAACTTCTTGCCTGAAGAGTGAACACTTTTTCATATTCAGTTTAAGCCCTGCTGATTGTATACGCTCAAATACTTCTTTCAACTTTTCCAGGTGGTCGTTAAAATCTTTTCCCATCACGATAATGTCATCGAGGTACACCAAGCACGTTTTCCAGTGTAGTCCTCTGAGTACACGCTCCATTAGACGTTCGAAAGTAGCTGGCGCATTACATAAACCAAATGGCATGACTGTAAATTGCCATAGACCATCGCCAATACTGAAAGCTGTTTTCTCCTTGTCTTCCTTATCGAGTTCCACTTGCCAGTAACCACTTTGCAAATCAAGAGTTGAGAACCACTTCGCACCAGATAGTGCGTCCAGAGTGTCATCGATTCTTGGCAGTGGATAACTGTCTTTTTTCGTAATATCATTCAGCTTTCTGTAATCCATACAGAATCGAGTACTTCCATCCTTCTTCTTTACCAGCACAACTGGTGAACTCCATGGACTCGCTGATGGTTCAATAACACCTTGTTTCTGCATATTGGAAATCAGCTTAATGGCTTCGTCTCTTTTAGCCAATGGAACTCGTCGTGGTGTTTGATGAATTGGTCTAGAATCACCGGTGTCAATGTGATGCTTCACGATGGTTGTCCGTCCTCCAGTTTTTCCATTTGAAGAAAAGATTGAACTATACTTGTCCAATAGTTGTAGAGCCTTTTCTTTTTGCTGGTTGGTAAGCACACCTGCCCATTCTTCCATCTGCGCTTTGAATTCTGCTCTATCAGTTCCTGATCTTCCACTTTTTATCGACGAACAATTTTCGCAGTCTACTACGGCAGTAACTTCCTGGCAATGACCAATAACCATTCCTTTCTTCACAACTGTAGATGTATTAGTTGGATTTAATATTCGCACCGGTACTATTTAATTTTCTTTAGGTTCTACTAACGTCCTACCAAGTATGATGTTTTTATTTTGTATTTCTTTATCTGCTTCTAGTAACCACAACCTGCCTGTCCCATCATCCACATTTATCTGTGCCCAAATCACCGCTTCTGATTTTGCTGGAACCTCTTGTCGTTGACATGCCAGTACTCGTTTGATGTTTCCACTCCGCTTGTAACCGATGTTCAATGGTAATTCGACATTTGCATTCCGTTGATTTAAATCTAACGTAAATCCGTTGTCAATCATAAAATCAACACTAATTATTACATAATCGATGATGTCGGCCACAATGAATTCCTGTTCCCAAGTGCAATTTCCAATAGATACTCGTTTCTTTATCTTGCCCAGAATTTGTGCATCCTCACCCGTTGCTGTACGCAATTTTATTCCCATTAAAGGCTCAAACCTCTTTACCAAATCGCTCTTGATTATCGAATGTGATGCACCAGTATCCAGGGTTAACATGAATTCCATATTGTCCAATTTTCAATCAATAGTCAAGCTGCTTGGCACACGCTGTAGTTGTGAAATGTGAATGATGGGGCAACCCACTGTTGGAGTCAGTTCACGCCCCGCTGAACTGACTCGATTTAGTTTAACGATGGATTTGTGTTAGTGGAGCGATCGCTATCCACCTTATTCTCCTTCTTTTGTCTTCCTGGAGAATTCGATCTTGATCGCTTTCGTCGTAGACGGCAGTCACGCGCCATGTGTCCTGGTTTGTCGCAAATAAAGCACTCACCAGTAAATTTGATTTCGCGTCGATCTGTTGTTCTTCCTTCAGGCTTCACTACTGACTTAAATGCCTGACACACTGCTTCAACCAGATCTGCTGTTTCTGTTTCTAGTTGGCGTACCCGTGGCATTGGTCGACACATCAAACTGGAGGCTTCAAACGTCAAGGCACTACTGACTGTTTCGGCATAAGTATTCCTGGGTGACATGACTAGGGCACGTTTTATCTCTCCATCACGTATGCCATCTATGAAAGCCTCTATTTTGATTTTTTCGACGAACTTCCGAATTACCGGAGAACGCTAGATGACATAAGCGCTCAATATCGGAAGCGAATTCCTGAAAGCTCTCATTACTCCGTTGCACTAGCGATCTCAATTCCACTCGATGTAATTGACTCTTGTATTCATTTCCATACTTTCGCTGGAGTGTGCATCAGTGACTGATAGCTATAACGATCTTTCTCTGGAATCATCTGTAACACCTCGGAAGCATTACCTTTTAATGCGACTATTAAAGCAGCAGTCTTGTCGCTATCATCCCATTGATTCTTCGAAGCTGTTGTCTCGAATTGAAGCTTAAAGATATTGAATGGCGAGCTTCCGTCAAATGTTGGTGGCTTTAGTTTGATTGTACTTGAATCTCTAATCACTGATGTGGCTGGTCCATTTATTTTTAGTTGATTGAGTTCGTGCTGTAATTTCTCGAACTTATCTTCCAAGTCATCTACATGTTCCTCCAGATCCATGACTTTTTCATTAATGGTTCCGGAAATTTCCTGAAATCTAATCTCAATTCCTTTTTGTAGATTTTCGATGACGTGTTTTTGTCGAGCCGAACCTTCTTGAGTTTCCATACGCAATTCAGCCGAATGTTCTTGAAGCTTGGAGTTAATGCGAGACGCATTTTCTTGTAGCTGTTGTTGCTGCTGTTGCATCATGGTTTTCATGAACTCCATGAGTTGACCACACGAATCTATTTTGATCTCTTCCTCAGCGTGCACAACTGCTTGTATATCGGCTTCCTCAAAGAACTCATGTTCTTCTACATTAATACCCTTAGCTTCCATGGCTTGCCTCAGCCTCACCAGCAGTTCCGCCTTTGCACCTGATGACGATAGATTCATCTCTACCAACAGTTTTTAAGCTGGTCCACTTTTAGTGGACCATTTTGACCATCTTTACAGAATCCCACTTCTGACACCAATTGCTATGTTTTTATTCTGTGAGCGTTTAATTCTATTTGAATTACCTTGTTCGATCACTGGATTCTGTTAATAATACCTGCAACACTTATTTTATACAACTATATACAGCAACAATTTATTTAATAATCTCTATGTACAATCAACTCTGCTTACAGTCAACTATTTACAATAACACTTAAATGTACTTGCAACTTTTGCCTCTGTATCGATGTTTCAGCAATCACGTTCGGGATCAAATTGATTGATTGTCACTTCTCAACACTGGCTCTATTTATACTCTGTTGGTAACACCCCAGAACCTTCCTTCTCTTTCTTTCTCGTTGGCTTGTTCTGGTTATCGCTTATTTCTTTTTGTTGACATTCGTTTCGATGCTGCCAATAGTGTTAGTCACAATAGTGATGAGTAACCAACTATCGTTACTCGTTACAATATTATACGGTTTATATTGCATGATTGCATGAATTCCACTATTATTTTTTGTTTTTTTGCTTTATCTTGTAAATTCTTAATTTCCACGTCTAAGAAACAATAACAAAAAACGAAGATAAAGCCAAAAAAATTTCGTCATAAAAACGAATTTATATTAAAAAACAAAACCTGGAAAAAGTTTATTGCTTCTCCTGTTAAATTTTTTATATCAACTTACGACTTTTTTGATTTCATATGGTAATATGTGTGTAGGTCAGGATCATGTCCGAGTAAACTCTTGCAGAATTTTCCAATGGATGTTACAACATCAGCAGCAGGAGGGACAAATAAAAGTATAGTAAATCAAACACAACAACAAAAACAACAACTGCAATTTAACTGTAATAGCTCACAGAAATTCAAAGGCGATCAGGAACAGACACAATTGCAAAAGTATGTATTCATACTTGTAAAGCATACAAGTACAATAGACTGCGCTCTCTCTATATTTGCAGTTTCAATTCCCGTCAACAACAAGATAGCACGACATACCATTCTGTGTATTGCAATGAAGTTTTGCAGCAAAAGCAACAACATCACGAACATCCAATTAATGTGAATACATCCATCATTGGAAATCAACAAGGTCAACATTGCAAATCACAAAGTTTGGATGCGGCCAATACAGTAATAACGCCGTTGTTACCGCTACTGCCTCAACATACAATACAAACAACAGCAACAACACCTAGCACCACAATAATAGCAAATACGACAAATAATACAACAACAAATTCAATACCGTCGCATACGTGTGAAAGGTTTTTATTATTATCCGTTATTACAACTGGCAATATGGATATGAAAATACCATGTGTATACCTACTTATTTTAATTACATATCTAGCCATTCCGACCGGTTTTGATCGATCGTCTTTATGCTTTGATTACTGGTGTCAGTTATAAATTCAATACGCTAAGAGAGAAGTTCTCTTTATCCTAAGTTCAATTTCCTAAATTGCCATCTTATTGACAATATTTATTTGATTTCAAGCACTTGGTTTTTTTTATTTACTATTATTTAACTAGTCCAGTCTTGTAACTAACTAGAAGCGTGTTGGCTATATTTTCATAAAATTAATTGTTCGCAATTACTATTTATTGTAATTCCAAAAATGACCAAGACTCAGTTTTTTTTAATGATCAAGATTTGTCGAATTAATATTAATATAAAAACGGGTGCTATTTGTACTATATGTATTTTATTTGTAATTTGCCTATACTATACTATACACGTCTATATTTTGTGATTTTCATGTTTCAGTCGATTTCGCTGCGTTGTCCCATATCCGCCAAATAGTGACATTGAATTGGAATTGCATGTAGGTGACATAATTTATGTGCATCGCAAACAGAGGAATGGCTGGTACAAAGGCACTCATGCACACACCCATAAAACTGGACTTTTTCCAGCTTCTTTTGTGGTACCGGACATTTAATTTTGTATCACTTTATTCCGTTTTTTTTTTTTTCAACTAACATATTATATGAAATATCTTGAATAATTTGTATATACATTATATATTATAGATATGTAATTAAATTACATAAAAGTGTACTTTTATTAGAAATTCAATTATAATTATAATATAATATAACTGAAATTGTTTGTTTTTCTCATATCTGTAAACATATAATTTTTGTTCACCTTCCGAAGTGCGTTCTGCATTTTGAATTTATGGGGTATTTCCTTCTTCTACGCTAGAATTGGGTGTCATATGACCCGTGCCAAAAATCAGTATGGGTCGGTGCCAAGTTTAAAAGATAGTCTAGTCGTGAACGGAGTATACGGATACCTCCATATTATTCAGCCTTATACGTGTACTACGGATATTTGCACAGATGAACCATCCCCTTCTTTGCAACTAGTGGGTATCATATGGACAAAGCCAAAGGTTAGGTTAGGTTATATGGCACTTAGGCCAAAATTGGCACATTGTGTTACCGTGCATCAATGATGATATCTATCCTGTTCTCTCTGTTGTGTATGTAATTTACATTGCATTTGTTAGCTACATACATAATAACGCGCTGTCAACGTTCATAGCGCTTCGAAGCGCTGCGGTACAGCGCTACAACCAAATCAACAAAGTCAAAAAGATGTGTAGACGAAGCAGAATAAACAGCACAACAAAACAATATAAAAACGTTGTACTACGTCTCACGTAAAATTAGCAGTAAACGTAAGCAACATCACGTCCAATAAGATCGAAAGTCGGAACTCTACTCACGACAAAGAATGAACAGCTCAATAGGTTCAATAACGCCGCAAACTGGCAACACCCAGATGCAGCACGAAAAAAGAATAAGCGCCACCTTTACTGCCAGAAATCATCCCGGCAATAAAAACCTAAAAAACAACAAATCGCCGGGTCACGATAGGATCCAGGCCAGAACTCTGAAAGTGTGTCCAGAACACATGGCGAAACTCCTGCTTTCAATAATCACTTCTATCTGGATCAATAAGAAGACCCCTGAGGACTGGTTACAGGGTATTTTGGTTGTTCTCCCAAAGAAAGGCGATCTTTCTCAATGTAAAACTATCGCGGAATTATGCTCCTATCCACCACGCCCAAAGTACTGTCCAGTATACTTTTAAGGCGCATTAAATCGAAACTCGACCAATCACTGAGGAAGCAACAAGCTGGTTTTCATCCAAATCGTTCGTGTATTGATCAGATTAACACCCCACGCATCATAATCGAGCTAATTAATGAATGGCAGTCGACTCTACAGCTTGTTTTCGTTGATTACAGCACTGCGTTTGACAGCATACACCGTGCAATCATATGGGAGACGCTCAGATCTAGAGGAGTTCCTGAGAAGCTGCAGACTTCAAGTGCAGAGTCCTCCTCAACGGTGAGCTCTCAGACAGCATCACAACCAGCGCTGTTGCTCGCCAAGGATATTTAGTCTCACCGATCCTCTTTTTTATTGTTATTGATGATATCCTGCAGAAATCCATAGAAGGTAAACGAAGAAGCATCTATTATTATTATTAAGGCTATGAAGCACCGTGACCTGAAGATCCTTTGTGCAGCCTTATTCCCTAATTAAGTTTACAATGACCTGTTAGTAGTTCAGTGTGCAGCTTGATGTCTTTTCTGCTGAGGTTCAAGATAGTATCTACCTTAATATGTTCAGGGTCAAGGAATCTTTTCGACTGCCGCATGCCTGTTTGGGCTCTCCAGTAATTGGTTAGACTACTTTTTCTTTTTCACATATTAAGTTGTTCATGAAGCTACTGTTTACCCCGCAGAAGAGTTCTGGGCCTATGAAAGGAGTGTCTGCGCCCTTTTTGGCCAGTAAATCTGCCATATATTAGAGTCACAGAGTTCCTCTTTGCTGAGGTATTGAGGAGTCCAAAGCATTCCCAAACCAACTTAGATTGGAAAGAGAAATTCATTAGTGATTTTAGAGCTACCCGACTGTCTGAAAGAATGCATATGTTGGTTCCTCGAGTGCCCCTCGTAGACATTCTCTGATAGATAGCTCTAAGGCGTGGACCTCTGCCTGAAAAATGGAAGCTATTTTTCCCATTGCAATTGCCTTCCGGAAATTTGGCCCTACAATTCCCGCTGAAGCACTACCATCTTCCATTTTGGACCCATCAGTGTACCATAGCTGTGAGCCTGTTCTAGAAATATTTCGTTGTTTCTTCACGCTAAGAGATCGTGACTGATCACTTCGAAGAGTTTGGAGAATATAAATTTTTTATCCATCCTGTCAAAGACCGTGAGGCCCGGTGAATTCCAGACTACGTCTAGAATCTTAATGTGCCCTTTTAGGTTACCTTCTTTCAGGTGAATAGAGTTCGAAAGCCTTATGGCTACACTGACTGCTGTCCTCTTAACCACAAGGTGTAGAGGATTGAGACCTGTGATTATTCCTAAAGCTGCTGTGGGGCTAGAGCTCATCGCTCCCGTTACGCTCAAACAGGCTATTCGATGAATCCTGTTAAGGATCATCTGAGTCCCAATTTGATTTACCTTGGGCCACCATGCCAAAGAGGCATCATTGGTACTATTACAGTTTTGTAAGATCAAGCCATCATTTTAAGTCGTAGTCCCCATGTTTTACCATACAGCCTTTGGCAAGCGAAAGTAGCCCTCAGGGATTTGTTCGTGATGTATGATAAATGATTGTTCCAAGTAAGAGTTTTATCCAGGATTACTCTCAAATATTTCATCTCCTCAAAGAGTGTTAGTTCTGTTTCACCTAACTTCAAGATCCCTAAATTCAACTTCCTTCTCTTCGTGAAGGGTTTTGCTAGGGTTTATCGAAAGTTCTTTTTCTGGACACCAGTCTTGTGTGATGTCAAGAGCTAGTTGCATGCGCTCACTTATGGTGGAGTCAAATTTGAGTCTGACCATAATTATGAAGTCATCTGCAAAGCCCTGAACTTCGTATCCGAGATCATCGAGAGTTTGTAAAACCTCGTCAATGACCAATAACCATAAGAGCGGCGAAAAAACGCCTCCTTGAGGACAACCCTTGGTTGACTTGACAATTAATTTTTCTGTCCCTATTTCGTAAATTAATGTCCTGTTTTTCAGCATATTAAGGACGCATGTTATGATCAGTCTATGAATTTGCTTCCTGACCATACCTTCCCCAATACACCTGAAAGTAGCATTATCAAAAGCTCCTGTAATGTCAACCGATGTACAGAGAGCTATTTCTTTACCCTCTAATGTCTCTTAGATAGGCAATGTATTGCAGTCTCAGCAGACTTGCCTGACTGCTAAACATATTGTTCAGTATAGAGTGGTGTATCATTAAGATAAACTTCTCTGATGTACTGATCTATAATTTTTTCCATTGCTTTTAGCAGGAAGGAAGTTAGGCATATGGGCCGAAAGGATTTGGGCGTATGATCCGCATTTTCTTTTCCCCTGCTTTCGGGATGTAAGCGACCCTAGCTTTTGTCCATGATTGAGGCACTGCACCTAATTCCAGGCTTATGCTGAAAATGTTTGTTAGAATTGGTGCTAATACATTAGCCCCTTGCTGGAGAAGGCAAGGTTTAATATCGTCAACACCAGGAGATTTAAATGGATTAAATGTGGAGATTGCACATTTAGTTTTGTTGACGGTAAAAATTTTACGAGCCAGTGATAGTGACCTGCGTGTAGCCATCAAGAAACTGATATCCTCGATGCTTTCACTGTTCTCATCACAGGTGGCATAGCCTGGTGAGTGAGTATCCAGTAGTAATTGTCCTGTTTCTTTCAGACTTCCCGTATAATTTCCGTCTGACTTTTTAAGTGTAAAAAGGCCAACTGAGCAATCTTTTTTTTTAGCGATTTTTGGAGTCTAGTAGCTACTGGAAGCGCCTCGATCTCCTAGCAGAACCTTTTCCATGAATCTCTCTTAGATTCTCTCAGTTTGTTATTGTAAACCGTTAAGGCACATTTATACAATACCCAGTCCCCATTGGACTTGGCTCTATTGTAAAGCTGACGTGCTTTCTTGCGTAACTTGTTAAGTTCCTCGCTCCACCAAGGGACGTTCCTTCACCCCCAAGTCGCAGCTCTTTTCGAAAGCTTCAGTTATTGTTATTTCAAGTTTCCTGACCTCGCGGTCCAGTTCTTGAGAATTGTTAATTCTCTCACTTAGGCACTCTAAATTTTGATCTAAGTAGAAGTTATACAGCGACCTAGGATGAAGAACTATAATACTGGCCTCCATGTACCTGCCTGGTGACGATTCAGGGGAGGCGGTATCCCAGGAGCTCCAGCAGCTCATGGGTTACTGCCTCACTCTGAATCTTCAATGGGTGATGTGTTGCGACGCAAATGCACATCATACGGCATGGGGAAGCACGGATACAAACACTCGAGGTGAGTCACTTTTTCATTTCATTACTACTAACAACATTGTGGTGTTAAATAGGGGAAATGAACCAACTTTTGAAAATGCAATCAGGGGGGAGGTATCTAGATCTCACTCTAATCAGTGCATTTATATCTAATAACATTTCTGGAGGGTGTTAGATGAAGTCTCCTTGTCGGATCATCGATATATACGCTTTGACCTAAAAGAGGAAGTTGAAGACATCTTCGAAATTAGGAATGCTAAAAGGCATGTACTGGAACTTCACCGAACATCTTGCAGATCTCGCTTATGCGGATGATATCTACTTACTTTTTGTGAAGCACTCCGACCTGCAAGCAAAGCTTAATGATCTGTGCGCCGAGTCGGGTAAGGTTGGCCTAAAAATCAACATCGGCAAAACGAAATCAATGAAAATTAACACAAAAAAAGACAAAAAATTGTCTCTATATGGCTACCTGGGCAGTATAATATCCGCGGATAATAGTGCAGGAAAGGATATTCTTGCCAGAATTAACAAAGCAGACACATATGTACAGCTGCGCCAAATTTGGTATTCGACGCAAATATCCTTCCAAACAAAGATGAAGCTTTTTAAATCCACCGTTATCCCGGTACTACTCTACGGATGCGAGACCTAACTTGTAACCAACGAAGGAATCGATGATCATGATGAACATTCTTAGTGTAAAGATAAATATTTTGAGTGTGGTCAACTATGGGAGCACAAGTGAGCAGTGAGCAAGTAGTACACAATGTGTTATTTACATGATAATACAGAGTATGCAAATTTGGTAGCTGGTCGCTGTTTGACTGTTTATAGTGGAAGATCATCTTGCAAACAATTTACGTGGATCATTTCGAACAAAGAATAAAATAACTAAGTATAAATTAACAAATAAAAAAATAAATATTTACCCAATTGACCCATAAGTAATTAGTGTGATTCAAATTGCAAATTGATTAAATGAATTGAAATAATGAACTTGTCAGCAAATCTGCAATTTGAATTAGCACTGTTTTGTGATTGGTCAATTGAGGTAAAATAGAAAGAATAATAGAAATGTATAACAATTAAGATTATTAAATAATATTATATTGCTAAATGTAAGTACGGCATCTTTGCCATAAAATTTATAATCTGGCGTGGCACGCCTTGTATGCCAAAATTACTAAATATCCTTTCCTTTTATATTCATAACATAACGGATCCTCGATTTTAATTTCCTGCCCATAATGATCTTGATTTTAATGATCATGGCAAATGTATAAGCAAAAATCAATTATTGAGAGGGCTGCAAAGTGGTTGCGCCTTGCAGAAGGAATAGAAATAGAAGAATACTGTGCAGGGGAACCAACAGTTGGAGTACCCTCACATGAGCAATTAACAGCCACTTATGAACAAGGACCAAAGCGGCTAACAATAAAAGTGCTCTACCTTAAATTACCTACCTTAAACGATACACTACGTCATTTATCTTTGCTATAATCTCGTATGGTCCTTCCCAATAAGTCTGTAGTTTAGGGAACAGGACTTTTTTTCGTTCTGGCTTATAAACATTACAAGCTCTCCTTCATAGAACGCTTTGAATTTGCTTTCAAGTCATACCTGGCCTTCATCTTATCGCTTATCATCTGCGATTACTTCAGCAACCATTGGAATTTTCAAGTTACGATGGATTTGGTTGTTTATGACATAATACGGGGCGTTTGCAATCATACGTAGAGTTTTAGATTGAACTCTTTGGAGAATTTCGATATTGAAGGTTGCCGCAGTACCCCACAGCTGTATGCCATATGCCCACACTAGTTTTAGGAGTGAGACTTGGGACTTCTTAGTTTGACGCCTAGCGCCTTATGTTTGGTGAAGATCTGTGTTCTCCGAGTTAGTTTGCTATGGAAGTGCATGCCTAGGTATTTAGTTTCGTTATTTTGCTAAATATTTACATTATTGAGTTTTACGGGTGGGTTGGTGCGACGTTTAAGAGTGAATGTAACACGGTCAGACTTGGTTTCATTTGACTTGATTCACCAATCTGTCAACCATTGAGTAATATTGTCTAACCCTTCTTGGAGCTTAGCCGAAGCTAGTTGTGGAAAGGTATCCATTGCGAGGATAGCAGTGTCGTCTGCAAAAGTGCCAATGATGGATCCTTCGTATGTGTGAAGCAGGTATAGAATGGGACCCATGACGCTGCCTTGAGGTACACCGGCTGAACTTTTGTAAAGTTCAGACTCTCCTTCACCTTTATTGACTAAAAAGTATCATCTTTCGAGATAGGACTAGATAAATATGTAAAAGTTTATCGGAAGAGTGTCCTTTATTTTATAGAGTAAACCGTCATACCAGACTCGGTCGAAAGCTTGAGGTATATTGAGAAACGCAGCTGTACAGTATTTCTTTTGTTCGAATGCATTGTGAATATAATTTATAAGTCTGTGTACTTGTTCAGTTGTGCTATGCTGTTTCCTGAAACCGAATTGGTGGTTAGGAATTAGTTTGCGTTCTTCTATTACTGGCATCAATCTTTTGAGGAAAAGGATTTCCATAAGTTTGAAGGCAACTGGTAGCAAGCTAATAGGGCGATTAGACTCCACTTTGTCTGCACTTTTTCCGGGCTTGAGAATCATTTTTACTTGGGCAACTTTCCACTGCGGGGGAACAAAGCCAGATAATAAAACAGCATTGTACATATAGGTTAGGTAAGTGATTCCCTCTTTTGGGAGTTGTTTTAACTCTTCTCCTGATGAGATCATATCCAGGGGCTTTCTTGCCTTTAAGTTTTTTTATTTCTTTAACTTCTTTCGAAAACTTTTTAATGGGTGGGTCCATCTGGTAGATGTGTTCCAGGATTTCTCTCACTCGTTGGTCAGTGCAGGGTGAGGGTTCAATTTCGTGAGGAGTGAAAACTCTTTTTAGATGTCGAGCAAATGTGCAAGCTTTTTCGACGTCACTTTTAGCCCATTCATTATTTTCTTTTCTTATAGCAAATTGTGCCAGAATTGTCTTTTTTAATGTTTAGTTGCTTACCAAAGGGAGTAGTCAGAGGCAACATTTTACGGGATCATTCTCCCATTACGGGAGAACGATCAGAGGATAGTTCATATATGGGGATATATTGTGTGATAAAGCTTATAGTTCGGGATTTGAAAATAGCTCTTATCTGTAAAATGAGTTTCAGATATTAAGAGAATATCTATGTTGAGGGTCTTGATTAATGCTTCAATCTCCAGTATGTGTTTTGACAGACCATTTGCGTTCTATAAGAAGATATTTATGGGATTGAAGAGTTCAAATTTTTCGTCGTGAGTGTGACGAGTAGATTCATCATAGTTGTGATTTGCTACATGACTTGCTTGAGAAGCATGATCATTTCTCGCATTTCGCTAGAAGTCTCAGAGGTCGTTTCTTTGCGTTGTGGAGATGAGGTATTTGCACTCATGTCTTGTGTGATGTTTCAGGCTATTTGAGAGTATGAAATTAAATTTGAGATATCTGGATGGCTGAGAGACCGGGATGGGTCTGGTTGAGGCTTCTTGTTGTTGGGCGACAGGTATGAGATTGTCATCCTTTCTTCTCAATGAGGGGTATTTTATTTGTTTTTTCTTGTTAGCTCATGCAGACTGCTGGCGATGTTTGCAATCCAGGAACAAATCGTCTATAGTAGGTACATAAGCCTAGGAAGCTTCTTAACTCATAAAGATTCGACGGAATAGGCCACTCTTGTACTGCTGCTACTTTCTCCTCGTCGGTATGTACCCCTTCTCTTGTTACTTTATGACCAAGATACTTAACTTCTCGCCTGAAGAGTGAACACTTTTTCATATTCAGTTTAAGCCCTGCTGATTGTATACGCTCAAATACTTCATTCAACTATTCCATGTGGTCGTTAAAATCTTTTCCCATCACGATAATTTCATCGAGGTACACCAAGCACGTTTTCCAGTGTAGTCATCTCGCGCTATCAAATGTTCGAAAGTACCTGGCGCATTGCATAAGCCAAATGGCAACACTTTAAATTGCCATAGACCATCGCCAAACTGAAAGCTGTTTTCTCTTTATCCTCCTTGCAGATCAAGAGTTGAGAACCACTTCGCACCAGATACCGTGTCCAGAGTGTCATCGATTCTTGGCAGTGGATAGCTGTCTTTTTTCGTGATATCATTTAGCTTTCTGTAATCCACACAGAATCGAGTACTTCCATCCTTCTTCTTTATCAGCACAACTGGTGAACTCCATGGACTCGCTGAATGGTCGTGGTCCTTGACGAATTAGCCTAAAATTACCGGTGTCAATGTAATGTTTCACGATGGTTGTTGGAAGAAAAAATTGAACTGTACTTCTCCAATAGTTGTAAAGCCTTTTTTTTTTGCTAGTTGGTACGCACGCCTGCCCATTCTACCATCTGAGCTTTTAATTCCGCTCTAACAGTTGCTGATCTTCCACTTTTCTTCGGCGAACCCTTTTCGAAGCCTACTACGGTAGTAACTTCCTGGCAATGACCAATCACCATTCCTTTCTTCACAACTGTGGATGTATTAGTTGGATTTAATATTAGCACCGGTACTATTCCATTTTCTTTAGGTTCCACTAACGTCCTACCAAGCCAGACATAAACGTAAAGAGTGGGAAAAAACTCAGGGAAACTACGGGGGTCCAGGTACGGTCAATAAATCGGCAACCCCAAAATTTTACTAAATTTTGCCAGCTGAAATAGAAGGTATCAGTCATGCGTCGTTAGATGTTGTTCAGACACCCTCCACGTTAGATAGCAAGATGGTGGAAGTTGGTAGTCAAGAGTCCAGGGGGATTGTTGAACCATCTTTCCCATCCAGTAATAACAAACATGGCTACTGTTTGGGAGACTCTAAAGTAGATTATGTGTTCATTGAGTTTCCGTGTGAGGAAACAAACAATGGAAAACTAATTTTACTTGTAGACTCTGGGTCAGATACCAGTTTCATAAAGCCATCAGTAATTGACGAATCTGTTAGGGAGGGATACCTGCTGATGGTATCCTAGGTAGAGACAATTTATGGAACCGATCGGTTATCAATACCATGAAAAATAAGCTGATTTTCTTCGGTGAACGAAAACAGCATTTGATTACTTTACCTCTAAAACTGTTGAATGAGGGTAATAAAATACTACACACCAATGAGGTTGTAGTACCTGGGAGAAGGTAGTCCCCATTAAAGTAAATACGAAGTATCTCCTGGAATATATTTAGGTGAGACATTGGGCAGTGTGACGGACAACACAGTTTATGTCCCAATTCTCAATACGAATATAGATTCATATATTGTAAATAATAAGCTAAAAATTAATATAATTTAATTTAATCATTTAGAACACGAAGAATACGACATAGCTCATAAAATAAATAACATTAAGGAAACTGATAACCAAAAAAGGGTTACCAAAATATTAGAAACAATTAAGCTAGACGAAAACCTAAACTAATTGAGGAATAGAGATCCATAGATGGAATACTTAAGCCTTTCCACGATTTATTTTTCTTGCAAGGCGACAAACTGTCTCACAACACAGGTATAAAACACACAATACCATTAAAAACAGACAAGGCGCCAGTCAACCAAAGACTGTACAGGTTACCAGAATCACATAAGGAAGAAATCAATAAGCAAGTAAACAAAATGTTGGAAGACGACATAATTATTCCAGCTCATCGCCCTGGAATTCTCCCATAATTTTGGTGCCAAAGAAAGCGGGAGAAGATGGTAAAAGAAAATGGAGGCTAGTAGTAGATTTCAGGAAATTAACTGACGTCATCATTATACAAGTTTTTCCCATTCCCCGCATCGATGAAATATTAGACCAGTTAGGTCATTTTAGATATTTCACTACACTTGATTTGGCCAGTGGGTATCATCAAGTGTTATTGAAAGAATCAGACAGAGAAAAAACCGCTTTTAGTTCAGGTGTCGGGCATTACGAATTTAATAGAATGTCTTTCGGCTTAACAGGAGCCCCTGCCACCTTCCAAAGACTAATGAACCATGTACTAACAGGACTTCACGGTATAGATTGTTTTGTCTACTTAGATGACATCGTCGTCTATGGTCAGAACTTGGCACAACATGAGTCGCGTTTACGAAGAGTAATTGGACTTTTACGTAAACATAACTTGAAGTTCAACAGAAAAGTGCCAGTTCCTACGAAAAGAGATAATTTACCTAGGCCATAAATACACTGAGGAAGGAGTGTTACCAGACCCTTGTGGGTGGAATGTGTTAAAAATATTCCTGTGCCAAAAAATAAGAAAGATGTTCAGGAATTTCTAGGTTTAGTATATTATTACCGAAAATTTGTTGAGAATATGGCTAGTATGGCACTGCCAATCAACAAACTACTCAGAGAAGAAGTGAAATTTGAATGGACAGAAAAATGTCAGAAAACTTTTGAAGATTTGAAACAAGCAATTTGCTCTCCACCAATTTTAACCTAAACAGATTTTTCTAAATATTTTGTGCTAACAACAGATTCCAGCAACGAGGCTGAAGGTGCAATTCTATCACAAGGTAAAATTGGAAAAGATAGACCAATAGCCTTTGCGAGCAGAGCACTCAGTGATACTGAGAAAAGGTATTCCACCATCGAAAAAGAATTCCTGGCAATCGTGGGGGGTGTGAAGAATTATCGAGCTTATCTACTCGGTAGACCGTTCAAAATCTACACCGACCACCAGCCACTACGAGGAATTGCAAACCTAAAGGATCAGACATCACGTTTAGCACGTTTCAGGCACAAATAATCGAAATTTGATTTTGAAATAATTTATAAACCTGGAAAAGAAACTTGAATGCGGATGCGCTCAGCAGAGTTCCACAACCGAATCAGGAGTCAACAATGGTTGTGACTCATTCTATGACGAGGAATAAAGTCGACAAAACCGAAAGCCAAGAAGAGCCTGATGAAAGCTCTGATGACGAGTTAGAACTAGATGAAAATGCAAAAAATCAGGAGAACAAGAATGCGGAGCTTCTCACTGATGAGAACGATATATCGACGATACTTCGCAACTTCCATGATTCACCTTTAGGAGGGCATCAGGGTGCTCTGAAAACATATTTCAGGATTAGAAGACAGTACAGGTGAAAAGGTATGCAAAGCCAGATTAAAGAATATGTTAAAAATTGTAAAAAATGTCAAACTAACAAGAGCTCGAGGCTCACGAAAATATTAACCGATACACCATCTAAGCCATTTGAAAAGGTTTATGTGGATATGGTGGGAATTCTCTCAGAAACCACATCGGGATATAAGTACATTCTTACTTTTCAAGTTGATTTTTCAAAATTTTTCATGTGTGTACCTATTCCTAGCACAGTAGCAAAATCTTTTTACAACGAAGTTATTACACGCTACAACATACCAAAAATTATAGTCACAGGTACAAATTTTACATCAAAATTGTTCTCAGATACATGCAAGATGCTAGGTGTTTAAAAATTACATATAACGCCATATCACCCACAAGCAAACGGTTCTCTAGAAAGAAGTCAAAGACCCTTAGCGGAATATCTTAGGAATTTCGTTAAAGAAGATCAGTGGTTGGCATCAGCAATGCATGTACACAACAATACAATACATACTACCACCAAACGAACACCTTTCAGCATGCTATACGGCTTTAACATCGACACGCCAACAAATCTAAAAACCAAAAGAACACCATTGTACAACGCAGAAGACCAAAATATCAAATACAGAGGTTCCACGAACTAATTGCGGAAAATCAAGAAAATGCAAAACGCTAAGAGACAGTTCGACAAGAACATACACCCAATAAGTTTTAGAGTAGAAGAAAAGGACTGGACCCTACGAAATAGTAAACATAAACAATCCAGTAACAACAACTATACAAATCGGACGAAAATGGAAAAAGTACCACAATAATTTAATGAAATGTACAAAACAAAGATCGACACACACTACCTATTTGTTGATTATAAAGCCGCTTTCGACAGTCCGGTAAGGGATTACCTCTACGCAACAATGTTTGAGTTCGGTATTCCTGCAAAGATCATTCGACTTTGTAGAATGACACTGCATAACTCCCGTTGTGCAGTGAAAATTGGGAATGACCTCCCCGCACCGTTTAATACCGAACGGGGTTTTAGACAAGGTGATTCGTTATCGTGCGACTTCTTCAATCTTATTATGGGGAAAATAATACGAGCTGCTGATCTACGACATAATGGCACTATCTTCAACAAAAGTGTCATGCTGTTAGCGTGTGCCAACGATATTGACATAATCGGCATGAACACGCGAGCAGTCAGTGCAGCATTCTCAGAAAGAGAGTCGCGGTGGATGGGTCTTACGGTGAACGAGGGCAAGACGAAGTATCTAGTGTCAACAAACAAAGAGTCCCGGCGTCTTGGACAGCACGTCACTGTTGACAACTACGCTTTTGAAGTAGTAAGGGACTTTGTCTATCTTGGAACCAGCATTAACAGCAGTAATGACGTCAGCCTGGAGATATTACGAATGATCACTCTTGCAGACAGGTGCTTCTTTGGGCTAAGTAAGCAATTGAGAAGTCGAGCTCTCTCTCGAAGAACGAAAACTACACTCTACATGTCTCTCATCATGCCTGTCATAACATATGGCGCTGAAGTCTGGACAATTTCCACCTCGGATGAGCGAATGCTTGGAGTTTTCGAGAGAAAAGTCCTACGTAAGATCTTTGGACCTATTTGCGTTGGTGGCGAGTACCGAATAATGTACAACCATGAGCTGTACGAGCTGTATGCCGATATTGACATAGTAAAGCGCATCAAAATCCAGCGGATGCGCTGGCTAAGTCATGTCGAGCGGATGGAAGAACACGCTCCAGTTAAGAAGTTGTTATATTCGGAACCCGCTGGAGGACGACGCGGAAGATGAAGACCTAACCGCCGGTGGAAAGACCAAGTACTGGAGAACGTGACGGCGCTTGGAATTTCTAACTGGCGCCAGCTAGCGAAGACCAGAGATGGCTGGGGAAGCATATTATATCCGGCCTAAATCGATATTCGGTTGTTATGGCCACATAAGTAAGTAAGTACAAAACAAAGATACAAGAGAATTAAATTTTCAGACTAAACAAAATACATACAAAATTCCGTACAAAAAAAAAATAAAATTAATAGCATGTTGACCATATTAAACAAAATGCATAACAATGCAGCACTTGTACAATAACGTGAAAACGACACGCAAAATAATAAGGCATATAGATATACAAGAATCAAATTACAGACAAAACAACACAACACAAGAAAATGCACAACTATGAACATTTTGGTTTTGGGCATGAAAGTATAAAATTCCTAAACATGATAATTAAAATAATTCCAACATATAGGAATATTTATTAAAATAGACAATTTCTAGATGTAAGAAATAATAATAATAATACATCATGAATCAAATGGCGTTTTATAGTATGCTGACCATAGATGTATGGAAATAAATTTAATCGACTGACAATTAAGGGAATGGTATGAGAATTACATTTATTTATTTTTTCTTTCTTCCTTCCTAACCTTTATTAGATCATTTTTGACAACAATAAAATAAATTAATTAAAATTTTTACTTTTATATCCTACAAGAATATAGGGTCCCTTAAGAAATAAAGGTAGAGTAAAGAAATAGCTGAATTCGAAATTGGAAAGTAATAGACTGTGGATAAAGTGCAGCATCAACGCTGGAACATCAACAAAAAAATATATATGTATACCATTTTTCGAAGGGATTAAGACAAATAGAAAGAGACAATAAGCTTCATAGCAAAGAAAAACTGAAATATTTAGATATGAAACACAAGAAGTTATGGAATTAATGTAAAAATTTCGAATATTTTGTAAATTAGAAAGAGGTAGGCGCAGTGTTCATGTGTATAAAGACATCTGTTGCAATTAATCGCGTTGAATTGTAATTCAGAGTGTGTATAGAGGATGCATCCAAATACAATACAATATCATTGTATTTGTACCAAACAACAATGCTATATAAGAATATATGTAAATCTTAATAAGAAAAATTAACTAAATAAGTGATATACTAGATATAGTAGTTATACTATATATAGTAGATGCAAGTGATCTATTATTGAAAAAGAATCTGGTAATTCCCCTACAAACACAAGAGAGCAGCAGTATGTTCACGAGAATCCAATATCAACTCATACAGTGAAATTTTGAGAGATAACGCTTCCATGACAAAACTGCCAGAAGATCAACCCATTGTAAATAATCTCGCTCTCATTGCCGAAACAAAAACCAAACCTTTGATAAAGAGGAAGTTACTGTTTTCATCACTAGACTTCAGCAACAAAACTATTAAAGCCAAAGACAACAACCAGCAAGAAGAACATCGTCATCAGGAACACCATAATCACCGAATTACTAGTAACTATATATGTATATAACACTTCGAATTTTATTCCACGTAAGTGTCATAACTTTTGAATTGTTCCTAATTTTACAAACTAAGCATAATTTTAACTTTTTGTTTATAATTTTTCTTCCTGAGAGAAGGGAGGGATGTTACGACCCAAAATTTGAAATATGCGACATATTTACCGAAATTGTGAAATACATGTTTATCCATACACATACCAACATTGCTCGAAGTTATGCCATACACAATCCATATTAATATTACTTGTAATTGTGGAATGCCAGAACATTGAGCCAACTGAGTTGCAGTTGGGTGCGAAAAAACTGACAAAGCGATTTCCCACACAATTCGTAGTTCTGCACTTACGTAAGCATACCAACAATGTTTAGGTATTCCATGAGAACTAAAATCACCTGGACAGTTCATGTGTGTGAATATCAAAAAGCCAAGCGCTTTTTAGTTGTGAGTCTACTTGAATAGTGAAATGTAAAAGCTACCGTAGGTAGTAGCTCAGTGGTTAGCGTGTTGGCTTTCTGATCTGTAGGTTGTGGGTTCAATCCCCGGCTGAAGTATAACAATTTTAATATCGAAAAGATTTTTTTTTCGAACGGTACCCTCCTGTCGGCAAGCAATTAGCAATTCTTCCGATAATAACAATTTGCCACGGAAAAGCTTCTAAAAAGAACTCTGCGACAATGCTCAGAAAAAGTGATGTCGCAAGAGCTCTACCGTTCGGAACTAAAATAAGTTCCCTTCTAATACTGTCCAAAATATAACACGCACAACAGTAATGGAAGAGAAGCCAAAGACCTCTTCGGGGCTTATAAGTGCCACATATATATATATATATATATATATATATATATATATATATATATAAATATATATATATATATATATATATATATATATAATCTATTCATACACATATATATATATATATATATATATATATATATATATATAATCTATACATACATATATATATATATATAATCCTTACGAGGCCCTGCAGTATTAGTGAAATATATATGTATATATATATATATATATATATATATATATATATATATATATATATATATATATATATAGATATATATATATATATAAAGATATATATATATATATATATATATATATAGATATATATATATATATATATATATATATATATATATATATATATATATATATATATATATATATATATATATAATCTATACATACATATATATATATATAATCCTTACGAGGCCCTGCAGTATTAGTGAAATATATATGTATATATATATATATATATATATATATATATATATATAATCTATACATACATATATATATAATCCTTACGAGGCCCTGCAGTATTAGTGAAATATATATGTATATATATATATATATATATATATATATATATATATATATATATAATCTATACATACATATATATATATATATATATATATAACCCTCCGAGGCCCTGCAGTATTAGTGAAATATATATGTATATATAGATATATATATATATATATATAGATATATATATATATATATATATATATATATATATATATATATAGATATATATAGATATATATATATATATAGATATATATATCTATATATATATATATATATATATATATATATATATATATATATATATATAATCTATACATACATACATATATATATATATATATATATATATATATATATATATATATATATATATAATCCTTACGAGGCCCTGCAGTATTAGTGAAATATATATGTATATATATATATATATATATATATATATATATATATATATATATATATATATATATATATATATATATAATCTATACATACATATATATATATATATATATAATCCTTACGAGGCCCTGCAGTATTAGTGAAATAAGTAAATGTAATTCAAAGTGAAAAGTACCAGAAATAAAGTTAAGAAATAAAAGCGCAAGTATAATTAGTCCTGTTTTGTTTCAGCTAACCAGTGTTATAGTCCCGAAGGATACTTAGCTTGAGTTGGCTGTTGAGACATACTTAAATGGTCCAGAACTTTTTGCGTCACATAATTTTGTATTTCTGACATGGTTATATTTGCATCAGCCAGTGGAAGTTGTTTTAACTGCAGTGCATTCGCCTTTCCAAAGTAAAAACATTATCAGTTTCTACTGCGCTCGCTCAGGCAATTATCGTGTCCACTGCACTGTTAAATTTAGTTTCCCCGCGTGATTTGTGCTTGGAAAAAGGACGAGAGCCTGATAAAGATGATGCACATGATACCGTTGCCGACGAGGACGATGATGATAGCTTCTTATTAAAAAATGGTGATGAGGATGGCGTTGCACATGGAGTTGGTGAATACGTCGGTAATACAAAAACACATGAGCTATCCTCCGTCAGCGTTCAAACCATATTAATTGCTTCCGTAGCTATTTCGAATGTTTCCTGTTAGAAAAAAGAAACCGAAATGAAATATTTCTTGAAGATAATGCTTTCATGAACATACCTCGTTCAAGTTGTTCGTTGTTCTTTGCAAGATTACAACCGAGTCCAAAAAGTTCATTTCCTTTTAATAAAATAAATTACGCTCATAAATAAAATCTGCAGAGGAGCCAGACTTCTTGCAACAGTCCACCTTTTTCTTCTCTGCCAGGTAAGCAGTTCTTAGGTGCTTTATTTTCTTTTAAATATCGCTGATATCCTTCCTAAATTTTTTGGATATTTGACGCCAAGCGTTGTTTATCAAATCGGTTCGCTTAACGCCTGTATAAATTTATCTCTTCTTCTTCTTCTTTGTCTTAGCCTTTTGCTATTTGGGGTCGTGCGATTCTGTGCAGTCTCCTCGTTTATATGTTTGCTACGCAAATCGGATTTTATTAAGCTGCATCAAGTTCGAAGTGGTCTTCCTGGGCCTCTTTTACTCTCTTCCATTGCCAATGTTCTCCTCAATACGTGATCTTCCGGTCTCCTCATTGCATGACCATACCAGCGGAGGCGATTGTCTTGCAGTTTATCTGTGACAGGGGGGTCAAGCAAGGGTGCAGGTGTGCGGGTATGTGGATGTGCGGGTGTTCTTAGGGTCAGGCATATACGCGCGCCTGTGTATTCGCAGACCTGCACTTTCTTTCCAGGGTCAGAATATGCGCAATACAGCCGTAGCTTTGTAAACGGCGCTAGCCTCTATCTGACCAAGACCGCTAGTGCGTGACTCTGTCATATCCTGCTTGAGGTGACCCTGCTAATCAACAGAACACTACGGATCTAGACCTGGAAATCGATCAAATCCTTCCCCCAATCCAGGGTGTTAGGCGTTTCCGTGCCCACTGGTTAGTTTGCAGCCGGGAGACTTTGCTGGCTGTATTTTAACGGAGCCTCTCTGATACTTGTCCGCCTCAGGGAGTAACTGTGGATTTTCCGGAGTGTAGGGCTCTGCACGGACGACCTCCAAGTCCCTCCTAAAAGATTAGACCGCGATGCCTGATACGTCGGGTAAGCGGTCGTATATGAAAATATGGAAAAACATACAAAAATTGCCTCGGACAATTCCGAAAACCCCCAAAAGGCCTCCCCTGGAGGGCAGGCCCACGTCCAAACCGGACACCACAGGATAACTCAAGACAGGTCGTTGTGATCTTAAATGAGCAATCCTTGTCACCTCTCGCTAAACAGAAGGGGGTGATAAGCTATGGCTTCTCCCAAATCACCCTGAGTCTATGAAAAGACGCAGGAAAAGTAGATCCAAAACCAGGGGATACGAAGGTAAGTTCGGCCCCGGTTGAGGACATGTCGTGTGACGGGGACAGCGATACCCTGTCAACGTCTGAGATGGTTGGCGACCTCTTCCGGGATGTGGAAGTTAGCACAGCGAACTATTAAGCTGTGACGTCGAGGACACCGATACAACGGTGACCGAGGCGTCTATATTAAACTCTGCAAAGGAAGATGCTTAGGGTGGTCCAGATTAATTTGCACCACTCTAAAGCAGCTTCCGCTGCTCTCGTCCTCCGGCTAAGCGATAAAGCGGAGGATATCTTTCTAATTCAGGAACCGTGGGTCCTGGATGATAAGGTGCGCGGACTAAGCTCCGCAAATTATAGACTCTACTATGCTCAAAACGCAGGTAAGCCTCGATCATGTATTTTAGTGAAGAAATACTACAAAGCATTCCTACTCTCTGATTACAGCGACAAGGATACTGTGACCATTGCGCTAGATCATCAATCCCATATATATTGGCTGATGTCGGCGTACATGGCTCACGATCACACTGAGCCCCCACCTCACCCTATAATAAGGAAGGCAGTTCGGGAGGCGGAGAAATGCGAGGCTAATCTGGTGATGGGAGCTGATACCAACGCACACCATTATATCTGGGACAGCTCAGATAACAACGAACGAGGTGAGTCACTTTTTGAATATATTATTAGTTCTAACTTGACTCTCGCAAATATGGGTACAGAACCGACCTTTATTACCTGCAACAGGGAGGAGGTTTTAGATATAACCCTTACGAATGACTCTTCGGACTGTCTAGTTAGGGAATGGAGGGTTGACAAAGAACACTCTTTCTCGGATCATAGGTATATTAGCTTCCGCCTTGATATAAGGCCACAAAAGCAGACACCATTTCTAAATAGGAAACGCACAAATTGGGACAAGTATAGGGCCACCCTGAATAAATCCCTCACTAAGGCTCCCTCAAGCCTGCAAAATGAGGAGCAGCTTTAGGCCGCTGTTGATCAGGTTACAGAAGCTTGCAGCAAAGCTACTGTAGCATCCTGTCCAATCAGAATGACTCCAAAAAAGAAGAGACCTCCGTGGTGGTCTGTAGAGATCATCACTCTAAGGAAGGAGTGTCGACAGCAATTCAACCGAGCCAAAATCACTCATCAATGGCAACCCTATAAGGAGAGCCTATGAGTGTTAAAAAAGGCGATTAGGAGAGCAAAAAGATCATCATGGAATTACTTTTGAAGCAACATAGAAGAAATTTCAGAGGAAAGCCGCCTACGAAAGATTCTCGCAACAAATCCAGTTACACCCAGCTTCATTATGAAGGGGGATGGTGATTGGAATACTTCAAGTCTGGAAACTCTTCGGACACTAATTGATACCCATTTTCCAGGCTGTTTGAAGGACAGCCCTGGCCGAACTCACAATGTTAATCCTAGTAGAATTATCTACGACGTCCCGCACAAAATAATCAATAAAACAAAGATTAATTGGGCGATAAATAATTTTAAACCATTCAAGTCACCAGGACCTGATGGTATTATACCCGCGGACATGCAGAAGTGTGCTGACCTTCTAACACCTTGGTTGGAGGTAATCTTCTTTGCATGCCTAAGGCTATGCTATGTCCCCAGGACATGGCTACAAGTTAACGTGGTGTTTATCCCTAAAGGCGGAAAAACGTCCCACTCAAAGCCAAGTGATTTCAGACCTATAAGTCTATCATCTTTCTTATTAAAAACCCTTGAAAGACTACTTGATGTGCACTTAAGGGGCTCTATAGATACTAAGAATATCTCTTCATTGCAACACGCATATAACAAAGGCAAGTCCGTTGAGACAGCCCTTCACTCACTTGTGCAAAAGATCGAAACATCTTTGCACTGCAAGGAATATAGCTTGGTCACCTTTCTAGATATTGAGGGGGCCTTCCATAACATAATCACAGCATAAGCAGTCGAAAACTCTTGCTATGCTTAAGGTAGATAAACCTATTATTAGATTCATTAGTCTGTTGCTAAAGCAAAGAGTGATAAACTCAAAATTGGGTACCTCATGCATTAGCAGATTTGCGATTAAGGGCACCACTCAAGGGGGTGTGCTGTCGCCTCTTTTGTGGAACTTAACCATCAATGAAGTTCTCATATCTTTACAGGCCACGGGATGCAAAGCGGTGGCTTATGCAGATGATGTGGCACTTGTGGCATCGGGGAAATATTTAAATACACTCACCGAAGTGATGAACCATGTCTTATCAATCCTGTCCAAATGGGCTTCAAACTCTGGCCTGGCCATCAACACTGCCAAAACTGAGCTAGTCCTCTTTACTAGAAAGCATAAAATACCTATTTTTACCTTACCTAGAATTGGGAGAACTAGTCTAAAGCTAACTGAACAGGCGAAATACTTGGGTATAACTTTAGATAGGATACTAAGTTGGAAACCAAACACGATGAAAAGGGTTCGTAAAGCAACTGCAGCACTCTATTCCTGTAAGAAAGCCATAGGTAAAAGATGGGGGATGAGTCCTACAATCGTATCATGGCCATACTCTGCGGTCGTGACACCAACACTTTTTTACGGTGATCGTCTGGTGGGAATCCTTAAATAAGGAGGTACACAGACGACAAATAGATAAGGTTCAAAGGACGTCTGCGGTGTTGACAACAGGCGCTCTAAGAACCACCCCGTCAAAAGCGCTCTACTCGCTACTACATCTACTCCCCGTAGATTTATTTGGCAGGCAAAGAGCTCTGATATCAGCAATTAGGCTGAACATAGCTTCACGCTGGGCTCAACCAGGATACGGACATTCAAGGATCCTGGGGGAGTGCACTACGATTCCGAATGCCATCGACTATACCATCCCCATACCATGCTTTGAGAATAGTTTCTTAACCCATATACCCTCAAGGGAAGAAGGGGTATTGTCAACGAAACTGGAGTTCAATCGATATAATTGTACACAGATGGCTCCAAATTGGAGGGTAGGGTAGGAGGTGGCGTCTTTTCTGATTCCTTACGCGTTAAGCTCAAGTTTCGATTACGCGACTTTTGCAGTGTTTTTCAAGCCGAGATAATGGCTATAAAGGAGGTGGCAACGTGGCTTAGCTGTAATATAATTTCCTTCAAAGATGTTTTTATCTACACGGACAGTCAATCTGCCATTAAATCTCTCGCAGGAGCGTTCGCCAAATCGGCACTTGCCCTTAAATGCCGCACAGCTCTTAACGAGCTAGCGGAGAACTACAATGTTCACATTGTATGGGTACCGGGGCATAGGGACATTCCAGGGAACTGTGAGGCAGATGAATTGGCGAGATCGGGCACTAAGTTGCCAGAGATCTATCCATCTCATCAAGCCGGAATTCCGCCTGCAACATGCAAAGCTTCTTATCACACAACATTATCTCACCATTGCCAACAGAAGATGGCGGGATGAGAGCTCTTGTGCTACCACTAGAAAAATCTGGCCAACCCTTGACAATAAACGAACCCGTTCACTGTTGTCAATGGGCAGGAAAACCATAAGTAATGTAGTCGCCGTACTCATGGGCCACTGGCTTGTGGGTAGGCATGCTGCAAGGCTCGGCTTATCGGCCAACGATTTCTGTCGCAGCTGCCAGGACGAGGAAGAGGAGGAAAGTGTTCACCACTTCCTCTGTAGAAGCCCCGCCTTGGCACGCAGAAGGCACACTCTACTAGGGAGTGCATTTTTTACAGATACCACTGAGCTTGCACCCATGGATGTCAGGGACATTGCTCTATTCATTAGGAAATCCCAATGGTTCCGCTTAACAGAGGAGATAGGATGGTAGGCATCAACGATGCATGGTGACACAATGGGCCAATTATTTGGCCTAAGTGCGCCCCCCCTTTGGGGGCGGCTGCATAACCTAAACCTATCTGTGACAAGCGCCACCTTGCTGCTTCCACGGACGTACCTATTCTGGATTTTATCGAGTAGGATAACACCACTGACCCATCGTAGCATATGCATTTCCGTCACATGTAGTTTTTGTTAAAGGTTCTGCGATATCGCCCAGCACTCAGAGGACTAAAGCATTGCAGGTCTCACAATAGATTTGTAGATTTTGTTTTTTATGTGTTGTGGCATTCTCTTGTCGCAAAGAACGCCTGATGTGTATCTCCAGTTCTGCCACCCACATTGAATCCTATGCGATATTTCTTTGTCAAGCGTACTATTTACACTAATATGCGGGCCAAGGTATTTGAAGCATGTATAAATTTATCAATTTAAAAAGTATCCCACGTAGACCACGTAGGCGCGGTAAAATTGAAATGCTCGACGATGCTACCAGTGTGAGCATCAAATAAATGAAAAATGGCTGTCAAACAAATAAAATGACAACTCTTTGAAACACAGTATATTTCAAAACATAAATTGTTAACTTGATGCAATTTTCTGTCTCAATTGGCAATTTTCTTTTAAATGGCAATTGCAATCAATCAAAAATTGCTCGTGAAGACACCTGGTTATGAAAGTGCCCACATTTAAAGTATGCATTATTTCTCGATGCTTGATGCATGGCGAAAGTTGCTCAAATTTTACATTTTTCAAACATTGACGCTTCCGAACAACTGGGTATGTTAGTTGTGCAGCGGAAAAATTGAAATTATTTTTTTTGTTTGTTTTTTTTTTTGTTAAATAAGCTTTTTTTATTGAATCTTTCTATAATACTTAGAAACTAACAATAAGTAATCAAATCTTATAAACTAACTAAAATTATGTGATATTCCCTACGTTCCATCACAATTTGTTGAGTCGCGAGGTATAGCAATTTCACAGCATATTCAGTGTGTCTTTTCTTTTTAATCGACGATGCCCCGTGCTCAGCAACAATTGCCTAGCAAGGGGATTCGGATGATTGTGTAATTTTTGAATGTAGCTTCTGCAGGATATTGCAACTTCCTCAGAAATTGTGGGTACATTTAAATCTCGATGGATGTTAACGTTCCTCATATACCAAGGCGCGTTTACAATAATTCGCAGACACTTGGATTGTATTCGCTGCAATTTTTCGATATTTGAGGGAGATGCGGAGCCCCAAAACTGAATACCATAAGTCCAAATTGGATTCAGGATTGCTTTATATAATAGCACTTTGTATTCAAGATTCAACTTTGAGCTTTTGTGTAACAGCCACCATAACTGATTCATTTTAATAGCCTAGATAGACGGCAGCCTAATTCCGGATTACCGAGTTAATTCAAATTAACTCGGGCATTAACTGCAGTTAATCCGCATAAATGAGTTTGTGTGTTAATTCTGAGTTAATTCTCAAAATAAAAGAGGATTAATGCAATTTGCGATGGCAACACTGCTGAAAATTGTCTATTGTGAATTTTTCTCCATCCATTTTACAAAATATTAGATGTGTTCGTTAACAAAAAAATTTCAACAATTGTTAACAGTTTTCAACATGAAAAGTGTTGGCGAACAAATAAATCCAGCTGTCAATTACGAACGGTGAATGTCAATTTACAAGTTTCTGATAGTTTTCAGTTCACGTACTTCTTGAAGATTTTCTCATATCGAGAGTGATAGATGACAGAAATTGATAGTGATAGTAATGTAAGTGGACAGACCTAATAAAACAGCAATCAGCCGTTTAGTTAATCCGCAATACTGCCGTCTGTCAGGTTATTATTTTATTCGGATTAAGTGCGCCGGTGATTAGGTTGCCGTCTGTCTAGGCTATAAGCTTGATCCGAGTTTTCTTTGCCTCTATGTGATTTTTCCAGGTCAGCCTTCTGTCGAGGTGAATACCCAAGTACTTTGTTGAGGAACATTGTGGAACTGATTAGCCATTAATATTAAGTGGGGGACATGTATCTAGCCTTAGCGTGAAGGTTACATGTACGCTCTTTGATTCATTGACTTTTATACGCCATTTTGCTAGCCAGATTTCGAGAGAATCGACATGTTGTGTAATCCTTGTGATGTACGAGAAATTGTCTTTTCGTGAGGTAGCTACTAAGCAATGAGGAGACATTTGCAGGCAGTAATGGTTTGAGTTTGTAAATAAGGCAATCCTGCCATACTTTATCGAAAGCTTGACTAATATCAAGAAAGACAGCTGAGCAATGCTTTTTTTCTTCAAAAGTGTTCCTTATCAGAGTTGCAATGCGGTGGACTTGTTCTATTGTGCCGTGCTGTTTTCTAAATCCAAACTGATGTTGAGGAATCAGTTGGTTGAGATTAATAAATGGCGTTATATTCATGACAAGTAGCTTTTCGAATACTTTAGAGAGTAGAGGCAGGAGGCTGGTACGTCTGTACGATGCAACTTTTGTAGGGTCTTTTTCTGGTTTTGCTATCATAATAATTTTTGAAGTTTTCCAGTATTTGGGATAGTGTTTAATACGAAGGATAGCATTGAAAATGTGCATGAGATGAATTACTGAAGCCGGAGGTAGCTCTTTTATCATTTTTCCGCTAATGTTATCTGGACCAGGTGATTTTTTTGGGTTTAAATCTTTATAAATTGCTTGGAATATGTCCTTTTTTTTTAATTTTGAGCGTTATTGAGCAAAATTGGGAAGTTAATTTTGGTAGTGAGAACTGTGAAGAGGGTGGATTGGGTGTAAACACACTTTTTAGGTGGTTTGTAAAAGCCAAACCCTTCTCACAGTTGCTTCTAGCCCAATTACCGTCACTCAAACGAATGGGGGAATCAGTGAGAATTGGCCGATTTGAGTTTTTTGCTGATTTCCACAAAGAGCGTCAGACTAACGCTTCTAACTCTTTGTTGTTTTTATTTTGTAAGGCTTGTTTTAACTTTCGAGTGCAGTGCTGTAACTGTGTTTTCAGATTCGGTGATCTGAATTCTTGCTATTGCCTTCGTACTCTTCTTTTCTGTCTTACTAGCAATTCAATGTCGGCTGGTGTGTATGGGCTATAGTTTGATTGCTTGCATACCTTTGTGCAGGTGGCTGAGCTGAGAGCTAATGAGAGCAACTGGTTGAATTTTTCGAGTGCTGAGTCTACATCGTGTCCATTTCTTAATAAAGTACTTAGAGGAAGATGGGAATTTATATATTTCTTAAATTTCAAGCAGTCTATTTTCTTTTTAACGCAATTGCCTTGGGGGCTTGGTGATTTTATAGATATTACCGTGGGTGAGTGGTCAGATGATAGATCATAATTACACTCTGTGGAGATATTTTCCATCTGCAAACCTTTGGCGACTCCAAAGTCTATGAGATCGGGGATTTTCCTCTTGTCCGTCGGCCAATATGTCGGTTGACCATTTTAAATAACATCATAGCCGTGGTTAGTGATGATTGACCATAGTCTTCTGCCTTTTGGAGTTATTAAGCGGGAGCCCCAGTGAGTGTGTTTGGCATTGAAATCGCCAGCAACCAAGAATTTGCTACCAAGAGTTGAGAAAAATTCTTTATATTGCTCGGTAATACTGTATCTTGGGGGACAGTATATCACAGATATTACTAGCTTAGAGATGTATTCTTCCAGACATATGGATGTTGCTTGCAAGTAGACGCTACTGAAATCTTCGAGAACATGATGTTTTATTCTGCTTTTTATCAATATGGCAGTTCCTCCGTTTGCCTTACCATGCGGATGATTTGTGGTGTACAGTTTGTAATATGGTATTTGGTAGCAATTTTTGTCAGTGAAATGGGTCTCAGATATCATCATTATGTCGATTTGGCTGGATTCAAGGAATTGAATTAGCTCCAAACGGTGCTGGCTTAAGCCGTTGGCGTTCCAGTGGCATATCTTGAGACAACTCATGGTCTGGATAGCAATGTTTGGAGTAACATCGATTGATTTTTCATCATTTCTTGCATCATTGTTTGCATTGAGTTCATGAATTGGTTCATATTCTGAATTAATGTTTGAAGCAAATGTTCAAGGGTACTTTGCTGTTGGGTGGGCAGTGATTGTTTCTGCTCATTATTTACATTGCTTTGTTGGTGTGGGTTTTGTTTTAACACACTAGCGTACGAATTGGTTTGATTCTTGTTTGGTATTGCAGAGAAGAATTGTGTTGCATCAATATTTTGTCTCTTACTTGAGTTGGCTATCTGAGTTTGCTCAACTGGTTTTAGAGGTTGATTGCTAGCAGAGAAATTTAGCTTTAGGGTTGTATATACTGGGCAACCTCTATAATTTGCGGTGTGATTACCTCCACAATTGCTGCATTTTTTTCATGCTAGCATCGCCTTTAGTTTTTGGGCATATGTTTGATTTATGGAGATCTCCACAAATCACACAAACAGCTGGCAGGGTACAATATGTCTTAGTATGTCCATATTCTGGGCAGTTACTGCACTGAGGAGGTCCAGTTCTCTTATGGGGTTCTTCGATTGTGATTTTGCGATGCAATAAATATCGAATTTTATATATGGGGTGTACTTCACCATTTTTTAGGGATTTTGTTTCAGGCTGAAGCTCAATACGATATAACGGTTGAGGTATATTGCTCTTGTTGAGAATGTTGAATACTGTTTTGGCTTGAAACCCTTCTTCCTGAAGGGCGAGTTTCATTTTGTTAATATCAACGTTGGGTTCGACGCCTTTGAGTACAACGATTAAGCCCTTACTACTTTTTAGATGATATGTGTAGTAATTCTTTTTTACAGCATCAAATTCTGCAATTACTTTGCGATAATGAGTTTCACTGTAGATTTCTACTATCGTTTCCTCAATTTGGCCTTTGCGAATAGGAACAACGTGGAAATTCTTTGGTTCTATAAGACTTGTAATTCTGGAAATCAACTTATCTGAGTTGCGTTCTCTTAAGAAAATGGGTGGGGGTTTGAAATTTTTCTTGGAGATAATATTTTCGTCACTTTCATCACCTGAAAGCAGAGCGTAACTATTTTCCGAACTAATAGGGGCAGTGTTCTGCTTCTGAATTTTTGTTGAATTCATTTGTTTTGAATTTTGGGGACTTCTTTTTCGCTTTACTACAGTAATGTAGCGATCAATTCCAGTTTGAACAGCAACTGGTTCTTTATTAGTCATCGCACTAGTTGCTTTTACTACTGGGTCATGCACTTCAGTAGAAAGGCCGTTATTTGTTTGCTTTGGTGTTGTAACTGTTGGTGTTATAGCAGGAGAAGCGCATTGTACACTCCACGGTATAGAGGGAGATAGTATATCACGAGAGAACAAATTATTTTTTTTGTCTGTATTTGTTGTTTTTGCAAAATTTGATATAGTGTTAGAGTGAGGAATATGTGCAGGCAAAAGATTTGCACTGTTACTTTCACTTGTGCAGTGTGTATCAACAGTTTTTTTTTGATAATGCACTTATCGGGGGGGTTTGCGCGGGTGATTGCAAATTATTGTTTACACACACATTAACAGGCGATTGCCGTTGCCGGAGAAGAGAGCGCTGAACACTCATATTACAAACAAAATGTTTGCAAAGTATATTATTGTAACTAATTTTTTCTTTGATTTTATTTTTCTTTCTGCTTATCTGTATAAGCAATAAAAAACCCCAGAAATAACTGCTCGAGATTATTTAGCGTCATTTCGCAATATATTTAATTTTATAAACCGAAATCAATCACTTTTTCGACTCTATCTAAGGAGAGATCCAAAACACGTCCACTCTTATTGGTGACTATCACGAAATTATTTGAATTGTGAAATTTAAAATCTAAATTTTCAATCTCCTTCTGTTTCCGTTTTTAAATAATTAACGTTTCTTTTAAACTTTTCTATGACTTTTGACTTGTGAATAAGCATAGATTCTTCATGTTTGAGGCTTATGCTGCAACTAGCCACCGACGTAGCGTACGTACGTACCGCCCGTACGTAAGAACATACAAAATTGCATTGATTTTCTCCGCTCCGAGCAACGTCTACGTCACCGTCATACGGTGGTGAGTTTTCGTTAACACGACATTCCCATAAGATAGGTCGTGTCAGCTGACACGTTCTACGTTTTTACGTCGGTGGGTAGTTGCAGCATTACTTTTTATGTTTCACGAAGTAAACATATTGTATGCTTGATGTATGCATACGTTTTATGTATTTCTGCCATTAATTTGATAATTATACTAGGTTTGCAACACTGACACTGATGCGAACGAACTACCATGCGAGCACTCGACCATCACATCAGAATACGGAAATGCTTTGTACGGGAACAAAACAAAGCATTTTCATATTTTTGCTACTACAACAACTATAGTGCGGTCCTCATTGCGAAACGCATTTGACTTTTGCATCGGTTTGATTTACGGTTCGTATTACGGACTGACCCCCTGCTGGCATTAAAGTGGAACTCCAATATAATAACTTCCAATGAACGCATAAATGTCGAACTTTTACTTCCTTACAAATGCTCATGGATGGGTCTATTCGACATAATATCAATGATATGATATGACATGATATCAATGCGACTCCAACTGAAAGCAGTTGAGTACCTCAATTCCAAGGAATACTTCTATTTAAAAGTTGCGTTGTTTCCGGCAACCAATCTAAATTGAGTTGCTAACCGGAATAGGGGAGTGGTGTTTTTATCAATAACATACATACATACATTTTAAATTTTTGCTTTATATTCCCAATATCATTTATTTATTGAATTCTTACAAACTGTGTTTATTCAGATTTATCAAATTTTGAACCATAAATGGGCATATATTGCAAGATCAATTTCCAATCCGTGAAATAGAGCAAGGTTAAGCCAGCTGCACTACCAAAGCCTGCAGCCGATGAAACGCTACAAGGGTAAACGAAGAACAAAGGAATTTATTATCACTATGGTATATGTATAATAACCAGCTTATATTGGAACTACCTAGCGGCAAATGACTTGCCATTTACAAATCATTTACTGCAAATAATTACCCACCATTCATTTGGGGTCTACTTATGCAATGAGAAGGAAGTTTCTTTTATTCAATTATTATTACATAATTTATACTCACAAAGACGTTGCGATCTCAGCATGTTTTTTTCCAAATGGAATTCTCATATTGCTATTTTTTTACTTGCAATATATATAATATGTTATTCAAATCGAAATACCACAAAATCGTATTTTATTGCTTACAAAATATAATTCACAATAAAAACAAGTCACGATAATTTTTTTTAGTCATGTACTAGTCGGTTAATTAAAGATCACGATACATGTCATCCACCATATTATAACCAAAAATGTCTTGTCGTCATCCGTACCAAAAAGTGTACGTTCACATTTATAATTTCTTTGTATTATACTATATTAATATATATATCAAGTTTTATGGATTAAATGCATGAATGCTGAATTTCAAATTTGTTGTATTGTCTTGAATGTGCGAATGCCTTGTTTAAATAACAATTATCAGGTAGGCTGCATTCACTTATTTGAAAAGCGGAAACATTTTATATAATTTACTTTTGTTTAAGTCTAAATATAACACGATCTAAAATGTAAAAGGTAAATTCAAAATGTTAACAAACTTGTTATACACAGATGACGTGTTCAGCAGAAAAAGATGGAAGTTTTGCGCCGAAAGTGCAATCCAAAATTAAATATCTGCCCATCGAGTTATGTTCTATGTCCAAAATGTTTCGATTTTGACAAATATGTTCACACATTTTTAGACGTTAAAGCGATAATATCGGTATGAGCCAGTTTTTGAGTGCGAGCTTAACTCAATTTGTCGTTTAAAGTAAACTTAAACACGATTTGCATTTTTCAGTTAAATTTCAATGTAGTTTAAAGTAAACTTAAATTTAATCTAGCTTGGCTAAACTACAATTAATCTAACAGTTGTTCAGCTGTCTGTTCTTGCACTCCTGTACATCTTTTCTAGTAGCGGTTTAAAATAAGCTTAACTCTGGTTACGTGAACTTAGTTTAAACTTAATTTAAACTTTTACTGAAAAACTGGCCCTCAGAAGCTCTCGAAATGTGGGTTGTACGATTGTTTGTTTTAAAAGTCTAATTAATCACATTATTAGACTAATCAATTTGCTTAATCAAATTTCTGATTTATCAAAATTTAAATTATTCGATTAATCAAAATTTCTTTTATTTTCTCTTTTTTTTTTAAATATTCTTTGGGAATAAAAATTTTAAAGGGGTGTCGTAGCTCAGTGGTTAGTGTGTTGGCCTTCTGATCTACAGGTCGTGGTTTAATCCCCGACTGATGCATAACAAATTAAATATCGAAAAGATTTTTCTTTCGAACGGTCCCCACCTGTCGGTAAGAAATTGGCAATTCTTCCGACAGTAACAACTTACCATGAAAAAGCTTCTAAAAGAACTCTGTGAAAAAGATCAGAAAAACGATGTCGCAAGAATTCTGCCGTTCGGAACGGAAATTTTTAACTTGCTATAACTCACTTAATATATCATTTGAGACAACAATATTTAGCACTTAGCGTTACATTATACTGCTACATAACCTTGCCAAAAATGGGCGAGCCACGCCTGCTTTTCATAGTAGCTCCCATATAAAGTGTCTGTACTTCTTTTAAATTGAAACAGCTGTAACTTCTACAATCTTCTGTTTAGAATAACCATAATTGACACTTAGATTAACATGGCAGTTGGAAATAAGTTGGAAAATCAACATGCCACGCCCACTTCGTAATAGGGCTATCATACAAAGTTGCAAAAATAAAAAAAAATTAAACCGCTATAACTTACGAACTATTCAACGTAGGACAACCAAATTTAAGGTGTGGGTTAATATTGAAAAATTAATTGGATTTACGAGAATGAGGTAAGCTAGGCCCATTTTTTATTTAGCAAACATATTTCGGGTGTAAATTAGTAGCATATGGAAAAATTCTTTCTCAAAATGTGGAAATAAAAGAAAAAGATGGATATTCGAGTAAACTTTATATATATATATACATATATATATATATATATATATATATATATATATATATATATTTATATATATATATATATATATATATATATATATATATATATATATATATATATGGATATATGGATATGTATATTTATAGATATAAATATTTATATATATATATATATATATATATATATATATATGTGTGTGTATATACGTATATGTATATACATATATATATATATATATATATATATATATATATGTGTGTGTTCAGTCGCCTCAATGCTCCTTCATTAATTTATTCCCATATTATATTAGTATTCATTATCGATAAGTACTCTTAACTTTATATCCGAATATTCATTGTGGTGACATCCATCACAACAACAATAACATTAAAGGAGATGATAATGAAAAAGACAAATTTCTTGGCAAGTCACTTAAATTACCCGAAATCCCATTGCCAACGTTTTCGGGAGATTACACTCAATGGCTGTCATACTACGAAACTTTCTCCGCACTGGTATATCGCAACGCAGCACTTGATGACGTCACTCGGTTTCACTACTTGCGCTCTTCGTTACGAGATGGCGCGCTTCGCCGTATACAGTCGATGGAGGTCACTGCTGAAAACTACGACGTTGCTCTAAAGCTGCTTGTGGAGCGATACCAACGACGAAATATCATCGTACGCGAACACATCAGACAACTCTTCAACATACCTGCAATTTCAGGAAAAATTGGTCCACTTGCCTTCCGAGATTTAATTGATTCGGTAAGCATACATTTAAGAGCATTATCGTCATTGAGGAGACCAGTCAAACATTGGGATGACTTGGTTATCGAATTGGTACTATCGAAGCTAGACAATGTCACATTAGAAAAGTGGAACGATGAGTCACCAACTGATCGACTTCCCACACTTCACGAACTTTTCAAATTTCTTGAAAAACGCTGCAATCATTTGGAAGAAAGAGTATCAGTTCAGTGGCCAAAATCGCTCTCACAATCAACACAAAATTGCAGCAAGGCTCAACCACAAATACGCTCTCCGCAGCAGCGCGCATCCTTTGTTGCCACAGAGAATTCAAAGTCACAGCGTGATTGCACATTTTGCAGTGGTACTAACCATGTCATTTATCGCTGCCAAAAATTCCTCGCTCTCAGCCCAAAACAGCGTTTTGATGCCATCACACCCTTGTGCACAATAATATATATTACATAAATACACCACCTTCTCCTGAATCGGCTAATAATAGTACTCTTAAAAGTGATTGACAATTACATCCACACATTGTACCAGAAAAAACCTCTACGGTTATCGCTTCAAGTAGCCCTGCACTCGCTGCAAATACAGTCAATGATAACACATCAATACCAAATAAGCTCAACGCTAGCACTCTTACTTCTACAGCGCATAATTCCACGTTTACGATTCTTCTCGCTACTACGCTCATTCATATTGTCAACAAATGGGGAGTTCCAATGCCTTGCAGAGCATTACTAGACTCTGGATCTCAGTTAAATTTCGTCTCAGAGCGTGTCGCTGTCCAGCTGGGCATAAAACGTCAACTAGCTGACGTTGAAATTTGCGACATTAGTGAAATTAGCGCCTCAGCTCGTCATTCTATTACAACAATAATAAAATCCAACACGTCTGCTTATTCAGTTGAACTTACATTTTTGATATTGCCACGTATTGGTGAACATCACCCGGAATGTCATTTTGACATATCCCGATAGAATATACCATCAGATTTACACTTGGCTGATCCTACATTTTACAAGTCCCAAAAAATCGAAGTACTATTGGGCGCTGAAATCTTTCTTGACTTATTAATTAACGAGCAAATCCGGTTAGCTGATGATTTACCTCTTCTTCAAAACACGAAGCTGGGGTGTATAGTTACTGGTAGAATCCCTGCAACAAAAAGGCTCAGTTTCCAATGCAGCAAATTGTCTACATCATCAGTTGCTTCGTTAGAAAAACTACTTCGGCAATTTTGGAAAATCGAGGCTCACTGTAATAACACCAAAATTATGACGTCAGAAGAAAGGCTCTGCGAATCTCATTTCGTATCGACAGTAAAACGAACGGAAACAGGCAGATTTATGGTCCGACTACCATTTCGAGAGCCGCAATCCTCATTAGGAAATTCGCTCGTAGCAGCAAAACGTCGTTTTTTCTCATTGGAACGCAGATTCTCTAAAGAGCCTATCTTGAGAGAACAATATTCTCAGTTCATGCGTGAGTATGAGTCCTTGCACCACATGAGTCGAGTAGGAGAAGCTAGTAGGTTTATGTCAGACAAATACTATTTTCTACCACATCATTGCGTCATAAAGGTCGACCGCTCCTCTACAAAATTGCGCCTCGTGTTTGACGCTTCAACGAAAACAACTTCCACCGTGTCACTCAATGACATTCTTATGACCGGACCTACTGTTCAAGCTGATTTGTTCTCTGTTATTACGCGTTTTCGAACATATCGCTATGTTTTTACGTCTGACATAAGCAAAATGTATAGACAAATACTAGTGGATCCTAAAGACTGTCGCTATCAGTTAATTCTATGGAGGGAAAATCCGCTCGACCAGCTTGGAGTTTACCAGTTAAATACTGTTACATACGGCACATCTGCTGCACCATATTTGGCAACACGTTGCCTCACGAAACTAGCCGAAGAAAATCGTCGAAAATATTCATCAGCGTCTACAGCGTTATTTTTAGAAACGTACGTCGATGATATAATGACAGGCGCTAATACTCTGGAGCAAGCCGCAACTCTCTTGTCAGATCTTCAACAAATGCTTAGCACAGCCAAATTCGACTTGCGCAAATACTGCTCTAATGCTCCTGAGATATTAAAGCTAAAACCAGAACAGCATAAGGAACCATTTTTAAGAATCGGTGGCAATGATGTTGTGAAAGCGTTAGGTCTGATTTGGCATCCCACTGCTGACAGATTCGCCTACCACTTTGCCTTTACACGGCCAGATATAACTACAAAGAGAACAGTGTTGTCGGATCTTGGTAAAATATTTGATCCCCTCGGCTTGATTGGACCTGTCGTAGTGCTAGGAAAGATTTTTATGCAGCAACTTTGGAAGCTCCATATCTCATGGGATCAACAACTGCCTGAATACTACGAAAAGCGATGGAACAATTATGTACAGCAACTGCAAAACTTAAACTCATTACAAATTCCCAGACATTTGCTGTCTTTAGCGGTAAGCAAATTAGTACAGCTTCATTCGTTTTCAGATAGCAGCGAAGCAGCATATGACTCTTGCTGTTATTTGCGCAGTATTGATGTCAACAACAAGGTCACCGTGCAGCTAATATGCTCGAAATCGCGTGTAGCGCCATCATCATCAACATCAATTGCTAAATTAGAACTTTAAGCAGCTGTGCTTATGACGGAATTGGTTGAACGCCTCCAAAACATTCTTCCCATGCCTATAGAAGAGAAATTTTTCTACACCGACTCCAAAATCATGTTAGCTTGGATAGCAAAACCTTCTTATACATGGACAACATTCGTCGCAAACAGAGTAGCAAAAATCCAAGAACTCACACGCAATGAAGAATGGAGCTACGTTAACACCAAGCAAAATCCTGCGGACATCACCTCACGAGGCGCTCTACCTGAAGAATTCCTGAACTCATCACTGTGGAGTACCGGTCCAGAATTTCTACACTCAGCAGTACTAATCCGCCCTATGCAGCCACAATCAGATAAAATGTATGATGTTCCTGAATGTCGACCAAATAAACTTGCGCTCTTAGCCGCGAAACCAGCATACAGTGACCTGACAGCCGATATAAAGCATCGTGAATCGCTGCATCGACTCGAACGCATTGTTGCCTATTGCCTTCGATTTGTAAACAATGCTAAAGCGTCAGCAGACAAACGTATTAGAGGGCGGTTAACCATACCCGAGCTCGAAGCAGCACTTATAGCTTTAATTCGCAATACTCAGCGCAGTCATCTCATAGCAGAATATAATTCGTTATTAAAAAATGTCAGCGTCGATAAATCGCTCAAAACATCAAATTATTTTACCAAAAAATTGTACTTTGACTAAAATTTTAATTTCTTCTTATCATTTTATGCATTTACACGCTGGCCCGCAAACGCTTCTCTCAATTTTGCGCCAACGCTATTGGCCTATTGATGGGAAAAATCTCAGCCGTAACGTGGTGCATCGGTGTGTGAGGTGTTTTAGCACTAAACCAACTAAACAAGATCCATTTATGGGTAGCCTTCCAAAGGAACGAGTACAACCTGGACGCGCTTTCCTTACAACAGGTATTGACTTTTGCGGCCCTGTTCCAATACATTCGCAAATCCGTGGAACAGCGCCAGTGAAAGCGTACTTGGCAATATTTGTATGCTTAACTACAAGAGCTATCCATATAGAAGTAGTGAGCGATCTCTCAACCGCAGCCTTTATTGCAGCCTTGCGCCGTTTCATTGTTCGCAGAGGGCTTTGCACAACCATCATCAGCGATAATGCTACAAATTTTATGGGAGCCAAAAACGAACTTGCTGACTTATATCGTCTCTTTCAAAGTGAATCCCATCAAGAGGAACTGCAGAAAATATGCCAAACAAATCGTATAACCTGGCGCACAATTCCACCAAAATCGCCACACTTCGGCGGATTGTGGGAGGCTGCTCTTAAGCAGGCAAAACATCATTTGGTGAGAGTCGTTGCGAATGCTACGCTATCATTTGAAGAATTCACGACTATCACCGCTCAAATCGAGGCGATTTTAAACTCACGTTTACTCACGCCGCTTTCTTCAGACCCCTCAGACTTAGAAGCTTTAACACCGGGTCACTTCCTCATCGGAGAGCCTCTTACTTCATTCCCGGAGCCAGATCTGACTGACGTTAACTACAACCGATTATCTCGATTTCGTCGCTTGCAACAGCTACAACAACTGTTTTGGCGTAGGTGGTCAAGAGACTACCTGCATTTGCTCCAGCAGCGATATAAGTGGACATCAAAAGCTCCCACCTTACAGCCCAACGCTCTTGTGCTAATTCAAGACGAGAACCTACCACCATACAAGTGGCCACTTGGTAGGATTTTGTCAACAATCGCTGGAAAGGATGGAGTTCATCGCGTTGCCGAAATAAAAACACAGCACGGGGTCTATAAACGAGCTATAGTTAAGCTATATCCTTTACCTATTGTCGATTGAAAATACTGAAGTATATTTCAAGGAGGCCGGCATGTTCAATCGCCTCAATGCTCCTTCATTAATTTATTCCCATATTATATTAGTATTCATTATCGATAAGTACTCTTAACTTTATATCCGAATATTCATTGTGGTTATAGTTTGACACTGCACTAATTAATTATACCAAACTAACGGTTCATTTCCAACAACCGAATGTAATTCGTCTATAGTGTACACAGCTATCTAAGTTTTTGATACAGAAGAAATCATCAATGTCATTTTGCAGTTCTTGTCGTTTAGACAGAAAAAATAAAAATTGAATTTTATCGTGAAGAATCAAACCCCTTTATTTGATTTCTTTCAATATGTATATGTATATTTATATATATATATATATATATATATATATATATATATATATATATATATATATATATATATATATATATATATATATATATGTATATATATATATACATATGTATATGTATATATATGTATATATATATATGTATATATATGTATATATATGTATATATATATATATATATATATACATATATATATATTGTAACGAGTATCGATAGTTGGTTACTCATCACTATTGTGACTGACACTATTGGCAGCTTCGAAACGAATGTCAACAAAAAGAAATAAGCAATAACCAGAACAAGCCAACGAGAAAGAAAGAGAAGAATCTCGATAAAGGAAGATTCTGGGGTGCATCTATACAGATGCAAAAGTTGCTAGTACATTAAAGTGTTATTGTAAATAGTTGATTGTAAACAGAGTTGATTGTACATAGAGATTATAAAATAAATTGTTGCTGTATATAGTTGTATATAATAAGTGTTGCAGTTATTATTAACAGAATCCAGTGATCGAACAAGGTAATTCAAATAGAATTAAACGCTCACCGAATAAAAACGTAACAATGTATATATATATATATATATATATATATATATATATATATATACATATATATATATATATATATATATATATATATATATATATATATATATATGTATATATATATGTATATATATACATATATATATATATATGCTTACTTATGTGCCGAACAACCGAATATCGATTTAGGCCGAAAATAACATGCTTCGCCAGCCATCTCTGTTCTTCGCTAGCTGGCGCCAGTTAGAAATTCCAAGCGCCGTCAGGTTCTCCAGTACTTGGTCTTTCCACCTGAGGTTTGGTCTTCCTATTCTGAGTCGTCCTCCAGCGTGTTCCGAATATAACACCTTCTTAGCTGGAGCGTGTTCTTCCATTCGCTCGACATGACCTAGCCAGCGCAGCCGCTGGATTTTAATGCGCTTTACTATGTCAATATCGGCATACAGCTCGTACAGCTCATGGTTGTACCTTATTCGGTACTCGCCACCAACGCAAATAGGTCCAAAGATCTTGCGTAGGACTTTTCTCTCGAAAACTCCAAGCATTCGCTCATCCGAGGTGGAAATTGTCCACGCTTCAGCGCCATATGTTAGGACAGGCATGATGAGAGACTTGTAGAGTGTAGTTTTCGTTCTTCGAGAGAGTGCTCGACTTCTCAATTGCTTTCTCAGCCCAAAGTAACACCTGTTAGCAAGAGTTATCCTACGCATGATCTCCAATCTGACGTCATTACTGCTGGTAATGCTGGTTCCAAGATAGACAAAGTCCCTTACTACTTCAAAAGCGTAGTTGTCAACAGTGACGTGCTGTCCAAGACGCCGGGACTCTTTGTTTGTTGACACTAGATACTTCGTCTTGCCCTCGTTCACCGTGAGACCCATCCGACGGGACTCTCTTTCCAACTCTGAGAATTCTGCACTGACTGCTCGCGTGTTCATGCCGATTATGTCAATATCGTCGGCATACGCTAACAGCATGACACTTTTGTTGAAGATAGTGCCATTATGTCGTATATCAGCAGCTCGTATTATTTTCTCCATAATAAGATTGAAGAAGTCGCACGATAACGAATCACCTTGTCTGAAACCCCGTTCGGTATTAAACGGTGCGGATAGGTCCTTCCCAATTTTCACTGCACAACGGGAGTTATGCAGTGTCATTCTACAAAGTCGAATGAGCTTTGCAGGAATACCGAACTCAGACATTGTTGAGTAGAGGTAATCCCTTACCGGACTGTCGAAAGCGGCTTTATAATCAACAAATAGGTGGTGTGTGTCGATCTGTTTTTCTTGGGTCTTCTCCAGGATTTGGCGCAGTGTGAAAATCTGGTCGATGGTGGATTTACCAGGTCTGAAGCCACACTGATAAGGTCCAATCAGGTTGCTGAGCATAGGCTTCAATCTTTCACACTGTACGCTCGATAGAACCTTGTACGCGATGCTCAGGAGACTTATTCCACGGTAGTTGGCGCAAATTGTGAGGTCTCCTTTTTTATGTACAGGACAGAGAACACTGAGCCTCCAATCATCAGGCATGCTTTCATCCGACCATATTCTGCTTATGAGCTGGTGCATGCGGGTGAGCAGCTCATCGCCTCCGGTCTTAAACAACTCGGCAGGCAGGCCATCAGCACCTGCAGCTTTGTTGTTCTTCAGCCTTAAAATGGCCGTTTCAACCTCGTCATAGTCGGGTGGTGGAACATCAACACCATCATCTGTAATTGGGGTTATCGGGCAATCTCCTCCACTGGCGGAATTGTTCGTAGCATCGCCATTCAGTAACGTGGAGAAGTGTTCCCTCCATAGGCTCAGTACACTCTGGACATCCGCGATCAGATTCCCATTTCCGTCACTGCAGGAAGAATCTCCGGGATTTAAACTGCCACTTAGGCGCTTGATCTTTTCGAAGAATTTTCGAGTCTCATTCTTGTCGGTACACATCTCTATCTCCTCACACTCACGTCTTTCCAACTCCCTCTTCTTGCGCCTGAAAAGACGTCTCTTTGCACTCCTTTTCTCTCTATACCGCTCCTTAACAGCTCGCGTTGCGCCTGCACGCAGGGTTCTTCTGTAGGCGGCGTCTTTCTCTGCGGTAGCGTCGCGACACTCCTGATCATACCACTCATTCCTCAGAGGCCGGTAGTAACCGATTACCTCCTCGGCAGCAGTAGTCATGGAGTTGGATATATGCGTCCACCGTGCGCATGTATCATCAAGTGGGGGAGTGTTCTGCATAAGCAGATCCGCAACTAGTGGGAACAACATTGATTCTAAAAACCCAAAAACCAGATCTCGATACAAAAAGCAGGGATGTTAACGGGTGGAACGGCAGACAATAAGGCTTCACCAGAGGCCGAGCTGTTAGCTGCACCACTCGTTCCCACCTCTGGAACTCATAACGAAATTCCTGCAATGGCGGACAGTACTTCCCCATACGAAGTAGTGCTGATAGCCACGGCGGGAAAAGTAGTGGAGGGGGTGGCGGAAAATGAGGCTTCTATAGAAGCCGAGCTTTTAACCAGCCCAAAATCAAGCATCTGTCGTAGCGGACGGAACGGGTCTCGGAAGACCTAAGCCTGCAGCTGCGATGGTGTTGAACGAAGGGGACGGAGTCACCAGGTAGGCAGGGAAGCCGGTTTGGAGGCAGCGTAAAATATCTGGCTGAACATCTGATGGTGTGGACGAAGACGCTCCTAGTGGAGCAGAATCGTTAGCTTCATCAGGTATAAGCGAAGAGCACGTAGTCTCCAGAGCAGAGCGAATCCTGTTGATGAAACGGGAGAAGCAGAAGCGAAAGAGACAACGTAAAAAGGCCATGAAGTCGTCGGAGAAGACCATTGAGCAGCTCTCGGGCCAACTCAGTGGACTTCTGCAAGATGAGTCGACCTTGGAGGTGGAGAACTCGGGGAAGAGGTTCAGGGGCGATATCTCCGGAACCACTTTGAAAAATTCAACGACTGAGGAGCCTCATCCGAAGACGACGGAGGGGACAATTGAGGTGGATGCTGGGAAGGATGGACAACAGTCCCTTGAGAAGGTTGATAATTCTTCCACACCAAAAGGGGCAAGTGCTCGGAGAGATGGAGGACCAATTATAAAGGCCGTCGCTCCAAAAGAGGCTCGAGGCCCAAGCCTAACACGGGTAGGATAGCCCTGGAACGACGGGGCAGGGAAATATGACATCGAGGGGTGATGAGCGGGGTGGACAATCTGGTAAGATTGTTAACCCAGCGAACTCACAGTCCTCGCATGCGGCACCCGGGCCGAGCGGTCTTACCAGATCGCCTAAACGTCGGGCTGAACAGTCAAAGAGCGAACCCACCAGGGCGAGGAAGACTTACGCTCAAGTTGCGAAAGCTGACCTCGTTATAGGAGTCATGGACTTGTCACTAGAGGGGCGACTTTAGGATACTCATCTGAGTACCTTCAAGGTATCTTTGTTGGATGCCATGGAGTCCCTTGAAGACGATGTCAATGACATTGGATTTGTCGGCAGGGCAATGACGTAGTGTATCGTATTCAACGTGCCTGGAATAAAAGAGCAAAGATTAAAGTAGTGCACTTGGAGCGACTTGCGTCATATCGAGGGGAAGAATAAAAACTTGTTCGGGACGAACAAGGTTAAGAGGAGGGCAGTGTAACGAGTATCGATAGTTGGTTACTCATCACTATTGGACTGACACTATTGGCAGCATCGAAACGAATGTCAACAAAAAAAAAATAAGTAATAACCAGAACAAGCCAACGAGAAAGAAAGAGAAGAATCTCGATAAAGGAAGATTCTGGGGTGTTGCCAACAGAGTATAAATAGAGCCAATGTTGAGAAGTGAGGATCAATCTAATTCCGAACGTGATTGCGAAAACATTGATACAGAGGCAAAAGTTGCAAGTGCATTAGAGTGTTATTGTAAATAGTTGATTGTAAACAGAGTTGATTGTAAATAGAGATTATTAAATAAATTGTTGCTGTATATAGTTGTATAGAATAAGTGTTGCAGTTATTATTAACAGAATCCAGTGATCGAACAAGGTAATTCCAATAGAATTAAACGCTCACAGAATAAAAACGTAACAATAGCTGCATTCTTTTGTAACAGAGTTGCAAAAGAACACCAACTCGCATTTAATTTCCTTTTTACTTGAGTATAATTTCCCTCTAGTTAGTTAGCAACACTGGTGGTTTATATGGTTGTTCGTGATATATATAAACGAAATAAAAACAAAAGAGAAACAATTCTGCGGAATCTGTAGTAAATATATTCGTTTATTTAAAATAAATTTTTATTTGCACTTGCTTTATTTTGCTTATTTTTGTGTATATTTACAATAATTTGACGTGTTGTTGAAATTTCCCAAGCACATTCCAATAGTCCATTCACAATAGTGCTGTTTTTTTACTTTCCAACACTATAACGCAGGTTGATTAAAATATAAGCCAGTTCAATTCAACTCGGTTAAAATAGACGATGTCGCTTAGTTTTGTTGTTGCTTTCCATGCAGTTCGGCAATGTCAGTGTTCTTTTGCAACTCGCGTGTAAAATAATGCGGCTAATATGAACATTCTTGACAGTTGGTTGCACTGTTTCACAAAACGAGAAAAATTGAAAAGTTTCGTTTCGTTCCACTTTTTTTCATATTGTAACGAGTATCGATAGTTGATTACTCATCACTATTGTGACTGACTCTATTGGCAGCATCGAAACGAATGTCAACAAAAAGGAATAAGCGATAACCAGAACAAGCCAACGAGAAAGGAAGAGAAGAATCTCGATAAAGGAAGATTCTGGGGTGTTGCCAACAGAGTATAAATAGAGCCAGTGTTGAGAATTGAAATCAATCTAATTCGGAACGTGATTGCGAAAACATTGATACAGAGGCAAAAGTTGCAAGTACATTTAAGTGTTATAGTAAATAGTTGATTGTAAACAGAGTTGATTGTAAATAGAGATTATTAAATAAATTGTTGCTGTATATAGTTGTATAAAATAAGTGTTGCAGTTATCATTAACAGAATCCACTGATCGAACAAGGTAATTCAAATAGAATTAAACGTTCACAGAATAAAAACGTAACAATTGGTGTCAGAAGTGGGATTCTGTAAAGATGGTGAAAATTGACCAACTAAAAGTGGACCAGCTTAAAAAGCTGTTAGTAGAGATGAATCTATCGTCATCAGGTGCAAAGGCGGAACTGCTGGTGAGGCTGAGGCAAGCTATGGAGGCTAAGGGAATTAATGTAGAAGAACATGAGTTCTTCGAGGAAGCCGATATACAAGCAGTTGTGCACGCTGAGGAAGAGAGCAAAATAGATTCGAGTGGTCAACTCATGGAGTTCATGAAAACCATGATGCAACAGCAGCAACAACAGCTACAAGAAAATGCGTCTCGCCAAGAAAACGCTATGGGAGAGTTCCAGAAAACAATTGACTCCAAGCTTCAAGAACATTCGGCTGAATTGCGTATGGAAATTCAAGAAGGTTCGTCTCGCCAAGAGGGCGTTATTAGTGATTTGCGTATGGAAATTCAAGAACATTCGGCTCTCCAAGAACACGTCATCGAAAATCTACAAAAAGGAATTGAACTTAGGAAATTTCCGGAACCATTAATGAAAAGGTCACGGATTTAAAGGCACATGTAGATGATTTGGAAGATAAGTTCGAGAAATTACAGCACGATCTCAACCAACTAAAAATAAATGGACCAGCCACATCAGTGATTCGAGATTCAAGCACAATCAAACTAAAGCCACCAACATTTGACGGAAGCACGCCATTCAATATCTTCAAGCTTCAATTCGAGACAACAGCTTCGAAGAATCAATGGGATGATAGCGACAAGACTGCTGCTTTAATAGTCGCATTAAAAGGTCATTGCTTCCGAGGTGTTACAGATGGTTCCAGAAAAAGATCGTGGTAGCTATCAGTCACTGATGGACACACTCCAGCGAAAATATGGAAATGAATACAAGAGTCAATTACATCGAGTTGAATTGAGATCGCGAGTGCAACGGAGTAATGAGAGCCTTCAGGAATTCGCTTCCGATATTGAGCGCTTATGTCATCTAGCGTTCTCCGGTAATTCGGAAGTTCGTCGAAAAAATCAAAATAGAGGCTTTCATAGATGGCATACGTGATGGAGAGACAAAGCGTGCCCTAGTCATGTCACCAAGGAATACTTATGCCGAAACAGTCAGTAGTGCCTTGACGTTTGAAGCCGCCAGTTTGATGTGTCGACCAATGCCACGGGTACGCCAACTAGAAACAGAAACAGCAGATCTGGTTGAAGCAGTGTGTCAAGCATTCAAATCTGTAGTGCAGCCTGAAGGAAGAACAACAGGTCGACGCGAAAACAAATTTACTGGTAAGTGCTTTATTTGCGACAAACCAGGACACATGGCGCGTGACTGCCGTCTACGACGAAAGCGATCAAGATCCAATTCTCCAGGAAGACAAAAGAAGGAGAATAAGGTGGATAGCGATCGCTCCACTAACACAAATCCATCGTTAAACTAAATCGAGTCAGTTCAGCGGGGCGTGAACTGACTCCAACAGTGGGTTGCCCCATCATTCACATTTCACAACTACAGCGTGTGCCAAGCAGCTTGACTATTGATGGAAAATTGGACAATATGGAATTCATGTTAACCCTGGACACTGGTGCATCACATTCTATAATCAAGAGCGATTTGGTAAAGAGGTTTGAGCCTTTAATGGGAATAAAATTGCGTACAGCAACGGGTGAGGATGCAAAAATTCTGGGTAAGATAAAGAAACGAGTATCTATTGGAAATTACACGTGGGAACATGAATTCATTGTGGCTGACATCATCGATGACGTAATAATTGGTGTTGATTTTATGATTGACAACGGATTTACGTTAGATTTAAATCAACGGATACTGCGCTATGCAAATGTCGAACTACCATTGAACATCGGTTACAAGCGTAGTGGGAACATCAAACGAGTACTGGCATGTCAACGCCAAGAGGTTCCAGCAAAATCAGAAGCGGTGATATGGGCACAGATGAATGTGGACGATGGTACAGGCAAGTTGTGGCTGGTGGAAGCAGATAAAGAAATAACGAATAAAAACATCATACTTGGTAGGACGTTAGTAGAACCTAAAGAAAATGGAATAGTACCTGTGCGAATATTAAATCCAACTAATACATCTACAGTTGTGAAGAAAGGAATGGTGATTGGTCATTGCCAGGAAGTCACTGCCGTAGTAGACTGCGAAAAGAGTTCGTCGATAAAAAGTGGAAGATCAGGAACTGTCAGAGCGGAAATAAAAGCACAGATGGAGGAATGGGCAGGTGTGCTTACCAAACAGCAAAAAGAAAAGGCTTTACAAGTATTGGAGAAGTACAGTTCAATATTTTCTTCAAATGGAAAAACTGGAGGACGAACAACCATCGTGAAGCATCACATTGACACCGGTGATTCTAGACCAATTCGTCAAGCACCACGACGAGTTCCATTGGCCAAAAGAGACGAAGCCATTAAGCTGATTTCCGATATGCAGAAACAAGGTGTTATTCAACCATCAGTGAGTCCATGGAGTTCACCAGTTGTGCTGGTAAAGAAGAAGGATGGAAGTACTCGATTCTGTGTGGATTACAGAAAGCTAAATGATATTACGAAAAAAGACAGCTATCCACTGCCAAGAATCGATGACACTCTGGACACACTATCTGGTGCGAAGTGGTTCTCAACTCTTGATTTGCAAAGTGGCTACTGGCAAGTGGAACTTGGTAAGGAAGACAAAGAGAAAACAGCTTTCAGTATTGACGATGGTCTATGGCAATTTACAGTCATGCCATTTGGTTTATGCGATGCGCCAGCTACTTTCGAACGTTTGATGGAGCGTGTACTAAGAGGACTACACTGGAAAACGTGCTTGGTGTATCTCGATGACATTATTGTGATGGGAAAAGATTTTAACGACCACCTGGAAAAGTTGAAAGAAGTATTTGAGCGTATACAATCAGCAGGGCTTAAACTGAATATGAAAAAGTGTTCACTCTTCAGGCAAGAAGTTAAATATCTTGGTCATAAAGTAACAACAGAAGGGGTACATACCGACGAGGAGAAAGTAGCAGCAGTTCAAGAATGGCCTATTCCGTCGAATCTTCACGAGCTAAGAAGCTTCCTAGGCTTATGCACCTACTATAGACGATTTGTTCCTGGATTTGCAAACATCGCCAGCAGTCTGCATGAGTTGACAAGAAAGAACAAACCATTTGTGTGGGGCGAGGACCAACAGAAAGCATTCGAACAGCTGAAAGAAAAACTCTGTTCAGCACCAATATTAGCGTATCCAGTACCTGGTCAAAAGTTTGTGTTGGACACAGATGCGAGTGGCTATGGAATAGGTGGTGTGCTCTCTCAGATCATAGATGGGCAAGAAAAAGTAATAGCATACTACAGTAAAATCCTGTCGAAGTCAGAAAGAAATTACTGTGTCACACGAAGAGAGTTGCTCGCAATACTGGAATGTGTAAAGTATTTCCATAAATACTTGTACGGTCAGTCATTTCATCTACGAACTGACCACTCAGCGCTAAGTTGGTTATTGCAATTTAAAACCCCAGAAGGACAATTGGCGCGCTGGATTGAAAGGCTGCAGAGTTATGATTTTACCATCGAACATCGTAAAGGAGGACATCACGGCAACGCGGATGCTCTAACTCGTCGTCCTTGCAAAATGGAATGTAAACATTGTTCTCGAGTGGAAAGCAAGGAGCACATTGTCGACATACGACTTACGAATATATTGCCGGAGGAGTCATGGACCACCGAACGAGTTCAAGAAGATCAGCGGAACGACCCAGATCTCGTAAAGATTATGGAATACAAGGAGCAGGGCATACGTCCAGATTGGCAAGAAATGGCTAATGAGAGTCCAATAGCAAAGGCATACTGGGCGCAGTGGCAAAGCCTGCACTTACGAGACGGATGTTTATTCCGAGCATGGGAAAATGTGGATGGAAAAATCACTAATGATCTTCTAGTGGTACCCAAGGCGAGAATAAATGAAGTGATAGCTGAGTATCACAATGCCTCCAGTGGAGGGCATTTGGGAATCACCAAAACCGTCGAGAAAATAAAGAACCGATTTTATTGGGTTGGATGTCATGACCATGTCGCTGATTGGATTCGGAAATGTAAGCAATGTGCAATGGCCAAAGGTCCCACTAAGAAAAGTCGAGGTAAGATGCACCAATACACCGTGGGTGCTCCATTTGAGCGAATTGCTATGGACATAGCTGGGCCATTTCCAATAAGCAACGCAGGAAACAAGTATGTTCTGGTGGTTATAGATTACTTCAGTAAATGGCCTGAAGTATACCCCATTCCAAATCAGGAAGCTAGTACAGTTGCGGATGTATTCGTCAACCAATGGGTTACTCGTTTTGGTGTACCGATGGAGTTACACTCAGACCAAGGTCGAAATTTCGAATCAGTTGTATTCCAAGAGATATGCCGTATGCTGGGTATATACAAAACTCGTACAACACCTTTGCATCCACAATCTGATGGCATGGTAGAACGATTTAACCGTACCTTGGAGGAATATTTGAGAAAAGTCGTAGATAAATACCAAAGAGACTGGGATGTACATATACCAATGTTCCTCATGGCATATCGATGCGCACAACATGATACGACGGCTACTACACCGGCAATGGCAATTTTTGGAAACGAGTTAAGACTGCCAGCTGATTTAAAATTTGGAGTCGTAACACCAACGAGATCAACCGAAGGTAATTATACTAGCGAAAAGCGGGAACAGTTGGATGAAGTACATCGGTTCATCAGAGAGCGGTCGCAGATGATAAGCGATAAGATGAAGGCCAGGTATGACTTGAAAGCAAATTCAAAAGGGTTCTATGAAGGAGAGCTTGTAATGCTTCATAATCCACAACGAAAGAAAGGCCTGTCTCCTAAACTACAGACTCATTGGGAAGGACCATATGAGATTATAGCAAAGATAAATGACGTAGTGTATCGCATTCAACGTGCCTGGAATAAAAGAGCAAAGTTTAAAGTAGTGCACTTGGAGCGACTTGCGCCATATCGAGGGGAAGTATAAAAACTTATTCGGGACGAACAAGGTTAAGAGGAGGGCAGTGTAACGAGTATCGATAGTTGATTACTCATCACTATTGTGACTGACTCTATTGGCAACATCGAAAAGAATGTCAACAAAAAGAAATAAGCGATAACCAGAACAAGCCAACGAGAAAGGAAGAGAAGAATCTCGATAAAGGAAGATTCTGGGGTGTTGCCAACAGAGTATAAATAGAGCCAGTGTTGAGAATTGAAATCAATCTAATTCGGAACGTGATTGCGAAAACATTGATACAGAGGCAAAAGTTGCAAGTACATTAAAGTGTTATAGTAAATAGTTGATTGTAAACAGAGTTGATTGTAAATAGAGATTATTAAATAAATTGTTGCTGTATATAGTTGTATAAAATAAGTGTTGCAGTTATCATTAACAGAATCCAGTGATCGAACAAGGTAATTCAAATAGAATTAAACGTTCACAGAATAAAAACGTAACAATATGAAAATATTTTGACGTTTCTTTTTATTTTTTCGCTGAACGAGAATCGAAAGTGCCATGAAACGTGGAACGTGAAATTTCATTTCACCGTTTCACAGAAACGAATTGACCCCCTGATCTTAGTTGTGCCTTTATGGCTCCAGCGGTCCTGGGGGATATTATTATACGAAATTTTCTTGTCATATGTGTGTGTTTTTTTTTATTATTCTTCATTCGTTCAAACTCTTTTATTGCTCTACCTTTACAAATAGACTTTGCTGCGGTACTATCAATAAAACTTGACAATCAGATTTGTGATTTTTACGACCTCGCGGGACGGAATATATAATTTCCAAATTCTTTGTTTTTAATATTTAATAATTTTACTCTCTATAAAATGCAATAGGTGTCTGTCATATAATAATCAATTAATATAAGCTAGAACCAGAAAATAATAGTGGAAACTGACGCATCAAAACAAGTTCCATACGCGATATTAATACATATTAGAAGCGAAAATGTCGGAGACTTACGGTAGTGTTATTGTATCATAAAATTTAAATAAATCGCTTCTATTCAGTCTAATAATTTGAATATATATTTGCAGATTACTTATTTAAGTTTTTAATCATTGGCAGTGCCGGAAGTGGAAAGAGTTGCATACTGCATCATTTCATTGAGAACAAATGTAAGTGATTTGTGAACAAATGTTGAGTACGACACTAAAGGAAACAATTGTAATAAATTGCTTCGTCTAGGACTTATTTTGGTATAAGTGCAGAATAGCTCACTTAAAGAAAAAATAAAAATAATGCTTTTCGTATAGCCTATTTTTTTTTAATATAAAAACCCAAAAATTTTTTGTCGGGAACGCCCATATAAGGCGTGGCTCAAGATCAAATTTCCAATTTGCGATCGAAATTACTCAATAAAATCGAATTTTTTCTTAGAATATGAGTATAAAAAAACCCTTATAGGCCCGATGCGGCTTCGCTATTATCAGTATTTTCAGATAAAAGTCTAAAAGCCGGTCTTAGGCCGGGACAAAATAAAAGGTATTTTTAATATCTTTTTTTTGCATATATAAACTTTTATACAAATTATTTAGTTTTTTTATGTTATGAAGAAAAATAAAAATTGTTTATAAAGATAGTTTACAAACTGAAATGTTATTCCAAAAAATCCCTCATTAACTTACTAAAATTTAGGACCGGCTTAGAAGCAATTTTATTTGCTTTCCAATGGTATATTTTAAAATAATTTTTCTAAATTTTAAACATTAAAAAAATTTTAATTCGTAATCATGTGTGTGTAATTTATGTGTCGCAAAAACAAAATACTGTTAGTAGCGAAGTCGATTTCGGATATATAAAGGCTAATTTTATTAGCCCCCGTCCGAAGACCTCTATTTAAAAAGTATTTGATTCTAAAATACTGCTGAAGGCGGAGTCAACTTCGACCATATAAGGCTTAGTTTTTTAGTCCCCTACTACTTAAAAGGACATTTACGCTAAAACACTAATTAATGCAAAGCTGGATTTGAATATATTAAGTTAGTTGTAGTAAAGGTTGATCATAATGAACAAAATTATTTAAGTATGCATTTTTAAAAATCATTAATAATATTAAAGAATTATTTTAAAATTATCGTTATATACCAATGGAAAGGCAATTTTATGGCATTTAATTCGCTTCGGTTTTGGAGAAAAAAAGTTTAATTTAAAAAAATGTTATTTTTCTTTAGACTCAAAAATTTAATAATTTATTTATGATGTTATATATGAGTGAAAACTATTAAAAAAAGCTTTCATTTGATACCCATATTATAAAAAACATTTTTTTTCCTCAAGCTGTGTTATTCTGCAATTGTTCCCTTCAATAAAATTTAATTGCATGGCCTTTAACAAAATAATCCTCTTAAGACCTATTTCGCGTTCGCGCCCAATATTTCTTTAATAACATATTTTTTTTTTGGTTGAGCAGCCTTTGGCCGAACTTAAAAAAATATTACTCTCATAAATCCGAATTTGGCTCAGCCGATAGCAGTATTTCGCCATTAAAATCTTTTTTGCGTTAGTGAACTTCGGCCGGGCGTTGAAGAAAATATCTCCCGAATTCGGATTTATGACGGAAATTTGTATAATATTTGATATAGTGCTACATTTTTGATAAAGCAAAAATTAGTTTAAAAAATTTTTTTTGTTCATAACTTCAAAAGCATACGAAATCATACAGAATTATACATTCTTGGTAGTTTTTGTGAAATAGCCGAATTTCTAAAAATACACATAAAAAACTCCAAGTGACAAACTAACGAAGTAACTAGCATGGTGTGAAGTCACCATTTTGTTACCGACAAAAAATTTTTGATTTATTATTTCACGAAAATAAGTTATATTGTATATGATGCAATTTATTATTGTTTTTCTTTAAAGTGTTCTATTTTACATTTATGTCGTAATTTGTGTTTCATATTAGGCTTGTTTTATTCGTCACTATGACATAGCAAAACAACAAGGTGCTAAATTAAATATAATTCTAATTTTTCAAAATTACCTCATGGGAATTATATAACGGTCCCAAGGCTATAAATCTTCTGCGATATTACGATTTTACAATAGAAAACCAAAATATTAATATTATGTTGTAATATGTTAACAACTGCATATTTAACTCTATGAAGTTGTTGGACATATGAGAAGGAGATATATGTATACTAAATTGAGAAATAATTGGTCTGATAAAGAACTTGCAGAATTAAATGATAGGAAATATGTGGCATTTAGATTAGCTGTAAATACCAATGATTGGGCAGTTTACTTTAATGTAAAAAAATATTACAAGAAATTGATTAAATACAAAAATCTAAAATATATAGAAAACAGAATTGAAAGAAGTAGTGGTGACGGTAAAATAATGTGGAAATGTTTAAAACGGTGAATTTAATATCAACATAAAAGGAAAAGTGTATGAAAAAAGTAAGATATAGCGAAAGTGTTAAATAAATTTTCTGAATAGCATCAATTAAAATCAAACTAAGTCCAGTTACAACATAAGTACTACCATCAAGTTCGAAGAGATAACTATAGAAGACTTATTACAAATAGTGAATAATTTTAAATATAATATTGGTGGTAAAAATATTCTATCTGAAAGTGTGATAAAGGACTCGATTCAATATTTGGGATAGAATTATACAATGATTGTGAATAAAAACATGAGCAGAGAAATAATGGCAGAATTATGGACAACATCCACGATAGTTCCAATCTTTATTGGCACTAAGAAAACTATAAAACCTGATGAAATTAGACCAATAAATACATTACCAAGTATGGAAAAAATATTAGAAAAAGTGGTCAATTCAGACCTCTCGGATTCAGAGCAAAACACTCATGTAAGACAAAAATTAATGTGCTTCTATCAAATTGGAAAGATGAGCTCAATAAAAAGGATACAATTGTTGCAGTTTTTATTGATTTAAGAAGACCATTCGAAACAATAGGCCGAGAAATAATGATAGACAAACTTAAACAGATATGCATAAGCAATACAGAAAATAAATGGTAGGAAAAGGTTTTAAATACTCGTACTGATAGACGATGCATTATCGGATGAGGTAACTGTAATTATTGGATTTCCACAGGGATCAGTGCTGGCTCCAGTAGTATTAAATATTTATATAAATTATATTGTTAAAATTAAACATTTGAAAATCATGCTTTTCGCTGATGACGTTTTAGTAACTGTAAGTGAAGAGGACGTTAACGTAGCGATGATGAAAACGCAGGGGGATTTGAATTCAATATACGTGATTATTTGGCAGCTCAGCTGTTTTCTTGTAACATGTTACTGTCAAACATGTTCAGTTTGGTCTATAATTTCACCATGAATCGACTTACAAACGAACACTTCCAGATTATTGAATTTTATTATCAAAATTTGTGGTCGGTTAAGAAAGTGCATTGTGCACTTTCTTGATTTCAGCGACGAGAAGGATTTCAAGACCTGCCAATACATTCCGAAAAATGCACTGTTTGGTGTGGATTATGGGCCGGTGGCATCATTGGACCGTACTTTTTCAAAGACGACGAAGGCAGGAATGTTACTGTGAATGGGCTGGACTTGGCTAACATGTGGTTTCAAGAAGACGGTGCCACATGCCAATTGAGAGGCGAGTTCGGTTAACAGTTTATTTCACGTTTGGGGCCGGTCAATTGGCCGCATAAATCGTGTGATTTAACCCCTTTAGAATATTTTTTGTGGGGCTATGTTAAGGCTCATGTCTATAGCTACAAGCCCGCAAATGTTGACGCCCTGGAAGTACTGTACAAGTGTTTATTATAAAAGATCAAATAATCGTTGAAGTTTGCAAAATTAAATACTTAGGTATCATAATTGATAATAGACTAAAATTGTATGATCATATAGATTTTACTGTGTCTAAGGTAGCAAAAATGTTTTTTCTGTAAGATGTTAATGTTTAGGTCAATTAGAGAATCGCATTTTAATTATTGCCGGACAATATTCTTCCTGAAGATGAACTGACTAAATTCATGTATCGAGAATCTGACGCTTGAAACAATGATTATATTACTTCACCATGAAATTTGCATAAAACATAAGACAAGCAAATCGGCCAGGGTACTTGACAGAATTTGATATATATTAGTGAAACACATTCAAACACACAAATAACAAGAAATATAGACTGTTATGTTACCGTTAAATCGGGCTGAGGTAGACAAACAAAATTGTATATTAAAGGGGTTAACAAATTTTAACGAATTGCCAGTGGTCATAAATGATTATAGTAACAAAAATGAGCCTAAGAGAAAATGATACGGATATTGTAAAACATTACCGTTAGAATGAATTATGTAAATATATTTTAAGTGTATATGTAGGTCTTTAAGCCCGTAGTAACTAAATGAACAAACTTTAGCCAGTATAACTATAAACGCGAAATATCTTATAGCATGTCCCCGCATCAGCGAAAACGAGTGGTTTCCGGGACACGTTTTGTAACTATTATGCCCGGAACACGGTGTTATCTTCTTTTACTTCAACTTACTCCTTTCATTTGACATTTCTCTTGGTTTACATTTTTGTGATTCTAAAAGCCAACTTTTTGTTGAAAATGCATATAAAATGCATAATAAACTTGAACATATATTACAATGCGAAATCTCACAAAAACTATAGATTTTATAGATTATTACGAATGAGCTGGAAACACTTGTTTTCGCTGCCGTGGGGATATGGTATTACCATACTCGCTAAGTTCAGCAATGCCAATTACTTTCTTATTTTCTACTGTACAGAGATGTTACTTATCGATATCTATTTATGTTATAATTAAGAAAAAAATGTCAAAAATAACATAATTAAGAAGAAAAGAAAAAGAAAGAATTTTGCAATAAAATAATTTCACTATTTTGTAACGAGTATCGATGGTTGGTTACTCATCACTATTGTGAATGACACGAATATTGGCACCATCGAAACGATTGTCAACAAAAAGAAATAGGCGATAACCAGAACATTCCAACGAGAAAAAAGAGATGAACCTGGACTACGATAATGGAAAATTCTGGAGTGTTGCTAACAAAGTATAAATAGAGCCAGTGTTGACAAATGCAAATCAATCTAATCCCGAACGTGATTGCGCAAACATCGATACAGTATCAGAGGCATTAAAGGAGTCATTGTAAATAGTTGATTGTAAACAAAGTTGATTAAATAAATTGTTGCTCTATATAATTGTACAAAATAAGTGTTGCAATTATTATTAACAGAATCCAGTGATCGAACAAGGTTAATTCAAATAGAATTACACGTTCACAAAATAAAAACGTAACAATATTTTATACGTTTATTAAATAAAATTACAGATGATGGTGTTGATGTTCCACCTCCCGACTTTAACGAGGTTGAAACGGCCATTTTAAGGCTGAAGAACAACAAAGCTGCAGGTGTTGATGGCCTGCCGAGTTGTTTAAGACCGGCCTGAGCTGCTCGCCTGCATAAGCTCATAAGCAGAATATGGTCGGATTAAAGAATGCCTGATGATTGGAGTCTCAGTGTTCTCTGCCCTGTACATAAAAAGGAGACCCCACAATTTGCGCCAACTACCGTGGAATAAGTCTCCTGAATGTCGCATACAAGGTCCTTTCGAGCGTATTGTGTGAAAGATTGAAGCCCATGCTCCACAATCTGATTGGACCTTATCAGTGTGGTTTCAGACCTGGTAAATCTACCATCGACCAAATTTTCACACTGCGCCAAATCCTGGAGAAGACCCAAGAAAAACTGATCGACACACACCACCTATTTGTTGATTATAAAGCCGTTTTCGACAGTCCGGTAAGGGATTACCTCTACGCTACAATGTCTGAGTTCGGTATTCCTGCAAAGCTCATTCGACTTTGTAGAATGACACTGCATAACTCCCGTTCTACAGTGAAAATTGGGAAGGACCTCTCCGGTGAACGAGGGCAAGACGAAGTATCTAGTGTCAACAAACAAAGAGTCCCGGCGTCTTGGACAGCACGTCACTGTTGACAACTACGGTTTTGAAGTAGTAAGGGACTTTGTCTATCTTGGAACCAGCATTAACAGTAGTAATGACGTCAGCCTGGAGATATTGCGAAGGATCACTCTTGCAAACAGGTGCAAGAGTGACATGGTAATGGGCATCAAAAACCAGCGGCTGCGCTGGCTAGGTCATGTCGAGCGAATGGCTAAGAAGGTGTTATATTCGGAATCCGCTGGAGGACGGCGCAGAAGAGGAAGACCTAACCTCCGGTGGAAAGACCAAGTACTGGAGAACCTGACGGCGCTTGGAATTTCTAACTGGCGCCAGCTAGCGAAGAACATAGATGGCTGGCGAAGCATGTTATATTCGGCCTAAATCGATATTCGGTTGTTATGGCCACATAAGTAAGTATGTAAGTTATTCAGTTGAATAATCAGAATTGTTCTATTTAAAAATTATATATAAAATAAAAATCAAATCAACTCTGTTAGAATCTAGTGGCTTAAAGTTGTCGAATAAAGCACGGCTATTTTAATAACCTAGACAGACGGCAGCCTAATTCCGGATTACCGGCGCACTTAATCCGAAGAAAATAATAACCTGACAGACGGCAGTATTGCGGATTAATTAAACGGCTGATTGCTGTTTTATTAGGTCTGCTCACTTACATTACTATCACTATCAATTTCTGTCATCTTTCACTCTCGATATGAGAAAATCTACAAGAAGTAAACTGAAACTTATAAATTGACATTCACAGTTCGTAATTCACAGCTGGATCTATATGGTCGCCAACGCTTTTCACGTTGAAAACTGTTAATAATTGTTGAAAGTTTTTTATAAGCGAGCACACGTAATATTTAGTAGAATGGATCGGGAAAAATTCACAATAGACAGTTTTCAGCAGTGTTGCCTTAGCAAATTGCCCTAATCCTCTTTTATTTTGAGAATTAACTCATAGAGTTTATGCGGATTAGCTGCAGTTAATGCCCGAGTTAATTCGAATTAACTTGGTAATCCGGAATTAGGCTGCCGTCTGTCTAGGCTATTATAATGGTAATACTCTTTTTTTTATAGTAATATTGGACAGTTTAAAAATGTTCACTCATAGTATAATTTCTCTTTTTCTTATGTTTATATACAGTTAAAGATGACAGTTCTCACACCATTGGTGTTGAATTTGGTTCGCGCATTATAAATGCCGGTGGCAAATCGGTTAAACTTCAAATATGGGATACCGCTGGTCAAGAACGTTTTCGTTCAGTAACACGATCATACTATCGGGGTGCCGCAGGTGCTTTGCTTGTTTATGACTCAACCTCGCGAGATTCTTTCAATGCCCTGAATAATTGGTTGAACGATGCACGCACTCTGGCTAGTCCAAATATTGTAATACTCCTAGTCGGTAACAAAAAGGATTTGGAAGAGGCACGTGACGTTACATTCTTAGAGGCGAGCACTTTTGCACAACAAAATGGTAAAATATTGCTCTACTGGATTATGTAGTAAAAAAGATAGAAATTACTTTAACTTTTTAGAGTTGGTATTCTTAGAGACTAGCGCCAAAACAGGTGAAAATGTAGAAGAAGCATTTTTGAAATGTTCAAAAACAATTCTAGCTAAAATTGAAACCGGCGAATTGGATCCCGAGCGTATTGGTAGTGGTATACAATATGGGGGAACAGCACTTAAAAATTTGCAAACACAGCGACACCGTAGTATCAGTAAACCAGATTGTGGCTGCCGCGTTTAATTGTGTTGCACTTGTCATATGACGATAGCTGACTTGCAACAAAAATTAGCAATTAAGTAAATAACCAATTCTTTATATATATATATTATCAACTATTAAGAAAAATCACTTAGTTTAGTGTAATATTGATTTGTAACTGTAAATTAACCTAAACTAAGAACCATGTTTAATTTTTAATGAATATTCGTTATGATTTAATACGAACTAAGGCAATCGGAAAAGACTCTCTTTTCGTTTTTAAATACTAAATACTATAGGGCATTTCGCTCTAATAGCCTAGACAGACGGCAGCCTAATTCCGGATTACCGGCGCACTTAATCCGAATAAAATAATAACCTGACAGACGGCAGTATTGCGGATTAACTTGAAAGCTGATTGCTGTTTTATTAGGTCTGTCCACTTGCATTACTATCACTATCACTTTCTGTCATCTGTCACTCTCGATATGAGAAAATCTACAAGTAGTACGTGAACTGAAAACTATCAGAAACTTCTAAATTGACATTCACAGTTCGTAATTGACAGCTGGATTTATTTGTTCGCCAACGCTTTTCATGTTGAAAACTGTTAACAATTGTTGAAAGTTTTTTGTTTGCGAACATACCTAATATTTTGTCAAAAGGATCGAGAAAAATTCACAATAGACAATTTTCAGCAGTTTTGCCATCTCAAATTGCCGTAATCCTCTTTTATTTTGAGAATAAACTCATAGATTTAATGCAATATACTGATATGTTCATATCAATGTACCATATCAGAGAGAGTATGCAATCGGGCATTCAAGAAACCTATAATCATAAGAAATAAAATTTATTACCCTAATAACCTAGACAGACGGCAGCCTAATTCCGGATTACCGGCGCACTTAATCCGAATAAAGTAATAACCTGACAGACGGCAGTATTGCGGATTAACTAAACGGCTGATTGCTGTTTTATTAGGTCTGTCCACTTACATTACTATCACTATCAATTTCTCTCATCTATCACTCTCGATATGAGAAAATCTACAAGAAGTACGTGAACTGAAAACTATCAGAAACTTGTAAATTGACATTCACAGTTCGTAACTGGCAGCTGGATTTATTGATCGCCAACACTTTTCGTGTTGAAAACTGTTAACAATTGAAAGTTTTTTGTTAGAGAACACACCTAATATTTTGTAAAATGGATGGAGAAAAATTCACAATAGACAATTTTCAGCAGTGTTGCCAACGCAAATTGCCCTAATTCTCGTTTATTTTGAGAATTAACTCATAGAGTTTATGCGGATTAGCTGCAGTTAATGCCCGAGTTAATTCGAATTAACTCGATAATCCGGAATTAGGCTGCCGTTTGTCTAGGCTATTACATCTAAATTTCTTGTGAATACGTTATGAACCAGACAAGACATTCGCATTCGGCTGTATCAACGATAAGAGAACTACATATTAGAGATTGTTATTAGATTGTAATTTCCAATTAGAAAATATTTCAAAATATTTATACAATTAATTTAAATAAAATATAAGATATTTTAATATTGAAATAATAAAATATATAATACTTTCCTCCTGCCTTAAAGTGCTATTGACGAATTTTAATTTTCATGAAAATTGCTCGACTTTAAGGAGCGGTGCCACAACCATTCTTTCTAGTTGGTTTCAATTGGCCAATTCACTGTATAATGATCGATGCCTCAAAATTTTCGTTTTTATGGCTTATGACATCGACTTACCCCAAAACTTCAAGCTTTCAGCTAGAGCAAAATTTGATATATGCTCTGATTAATATTATACTTGCAAATCCCAAATGCAAGATTTGCTCGTCTTTCCACCCCGCTTTCAGACCCAGTTCGGTACCTAGCCAGGAGTATCGTAAGTTAGAAACAGATTTTTCCAATATCTGTCTTCAAGTTCCTACTTGTCACACTGAAGTTTTTTCTGGTGGTTATGAAGAATGGCTGTCATTCCTTGACATATTCACTGCCGTCTACGCATAAAATTCGTATGTAAATTATGCAATGCCAATCACACATTAAAATATTGCAAAAAATTTAACTTAACTTATTTCGGCGCTCGGCCGAATTAAGTTTGTAAAACAAAATGGTCACTGCGAAAATAGTCTCGCTCATACTCACCTGAAAACTAATTGTGGTAGTAAATACTCTTGTGTGTACTGTCAGCGGAAGCATCACTCTATTATTAATATCAGCACCACGTCATATTCTCCACAATTAAATAGTAGATCTCAAACTACTATATCTCAAAAAATCACTTCAATGTCTGCATCTTTATGCACACATTCACAAGCAAGTGATGTGCCAGAGGAACATCCTTGTTCTTCTCATAGGAAGCATAGTACTAAAGTGCTACCTTCTTTTAATAGGAAACATAGCACTAAAAGACTACTTACTTGTAATAGGAAACATAGCATTAAAGTGCTATCTTCCTGCTCTGGCAATAGAAGCCAGGTTATCCTTCCAACTGCACTTACCCCTTTAGTGCACTCGTTCACTCTTCGAGCGTTGATGACCACGGATCGCAAAAATCCTTTATTTCCTCTAAGGTACAGAAGCGAACCCGGCTTCGAATCGAACACTAAAAAAACTAAATATGTGGCACTTAAAGCCCCAAAGGGTTTTTTGGCAGAGCTTCTCTTCCATTACTGTTGTGTGTGCTAAATTAGAAGGGACCTACTTATTTTAGCCGGTTCCGAACTGCAGAACTCTTCCACATCACTTTTTTGAGCTTTGTCACAGAGTTCTGTTATAAGCTTTTTCATGCCAATCGAACACTCCTCGAAATATCAGATATGGCAGGAAAAGCTATTGAAAACTCAAATGAGCTCTGTTTTTTGACGCTAGTTTCTCCTAAAACGGGCCAAAGAATAGTAGTCAGCCACAGCAATAGAAGTTTCACAGCTGACTCAATCTCTCCCCACATACCGTGTGAAATGAGTAAATTGGCAAGAACTCGTCGAACTGATCCTCACTGATCCTCACTGAACTGCATGTGCCGTTTTAAATTGACTTAGTCATTGGAAGTGATTTAATCCCCCAAATCTTTCTGAAGGGGCTTCGTCATTGTGCACATGGAACACTTATAGCACAAAATTCTCTATTTGGCTGGATCACAGTGGGTCTACAATAGTGTCACCGCACTGGACACAAGCTAAAAAAGTTTTTAGTTCCATCGAACACCTTCGCAGCAAAAATTTCCTATGTGCTGCAAGGAACTTTCATCAAGGTGCCTTCCTATGGCACCACCCAAGCAAATTTCCAAGGACAACTCCCTCGTCCATCATGAAAATAAATGTAAGCCCTCTCCCAGATCTCTATTATTACACTCGTGCAAGGGGGTCGGCATGTTTAAGTCACCCTGTACTTAAACAGATGAGTCACCGTTAAAATGCACGCGTCGCGTTGGTGTTGCTGATCGCTGTCATCGTTATATATCTTTGATATACATAAACATTTTTTATTCGTAATCTAAAGTATTTAAACCTAATAAGAAACAATTTTCAAACTGTTTCAAATTCAAACATTATACAAATAAATACATATATGTACACATATCAAAACCAAATATTAAACATTTAATTAAAATTAAAAATTAAACAATCACAAATTTTGTATCGAAATGTCACTGGACAGCAGGTTTTAAGTGTTTAAAATCACGATCGCGTGATTTTAAAGTTAGAACGCATCTAAGACTAAAATCTGATTTTAAAATGTCATTTTATCGTGACTATAACTACGGATCATTGTGCTCACAAACGCTTTGGTCGGTTATTATATGGTATAAAATTAATAATGCATTTCGCAAGCGTGTTTCAGACAAAATTTATTGCAACCTCAGTTGCTTTTTTCGGCATTCTGCCAATAACTTACTACTGGCGGTCAATTGATTTATTAAATAAATTAATCCCCTTCTTTGCCTTTCTTCTATATCCATATCCATATCTTCCAGTTAACCAAATTCAATAATAATCAAAGAAAACCTTCAAAATAAATTTGACAGCTAACAATCCCTTTAGAAATAAATTTGTTGTGTAAACGAGTAGTTAGATTTTCGTAATCTAGTTGTAATCTCTATGTGTAAACATACTATAAGTGAATAACAGAAAGAATATTACCTATGCCTAAAGTTTCACTGAAAATTATGTAAATTGTGAAAATGCTGTGAAAACAAATACGTTTATTATGTATTTCCAATTTGAATGTTTTTCTATATAAATTAGAAATTATGTAGAACCACAACACTTTCTGAATACCTAACGGCTGCACTCCTAACTTTCAACAACACAAGGATGTAACACACAAAATCTAGACCAGTACATGAACTGGTAGAAACTTGTTTCCTTATTACGAAGGAGGGTATGCTCCACTTGAACCATGTGGAACCGCCGGGCCTAATAATTCCGTAAGTGTTGAGGATCCTTTCGGAACTAAGACACTGGTTAGCTGGATATAAAACGAGGTTAATTATACCAGAGACTTTAAAAGTAATGAGATACCCCACTGTTAATAGACAAAGCCAAAAATGGTTTTAGATACACTGGAAACAGTTGAGAATGAGCATTTTCATACGTAAACCAACCGCAGCTTCACACAATCAATTTGAGTCGGCATGTTACATATATAAATACTTTCATATGTATATGTATATAATATAATTCCAAATTATATTTATACAAGAATACGCGAAATTCAGCATATGAAATACTTTAGTTACTTTTTATTAGAAATTAATGAATATCAAAATTTTATTAAAAATATGTAGGTAATAAGAATTAATTAAATTATCATGGAACACGATTTTTCCTTAAAATTTAATTTGTTTACAATAATTAATTGTTATCAAAATGTTTAGCTATCAGGTGGATTTCAATAAGAAAGCATCCCTTATTTGTCTACTACAAACAATCATTCATTTTATTTTCATTTTCTATATATTTTACTACGTCAAATATATATATACGTATGCAAAGCAGAATTGTCTATTTTTCATTGATAAATACGCGAGATCGGCAACACAGCAATCAGCGATTGAATTTTTGAAGATTTTGTCATTTTGCGATTGCTCAGCAGTTAGCACATCAAATTGTTCGTCTTTCGTTGATTACCCATGCATTGCATACACACACACACACATCTACGCATGCGTTCTTGTTGTTGCTTTAGTTTTCGTTTCGTCCATATAGTTCGTATACGAGTATGGACGGCCAATCGGCTGGTTTCATGTGCGTGAGGCAATCAGCCTCCTTCGAATTTATATGAGATTTATGCTGCAACTAGCCACCGACGTAGCGTACGTACGTACCGCCCGTACGTAAGAACATACAAAATTGCATTGATTTTCTCCGCTCCGAGCAACGTCTACGTCACCGTCATACGGTGGTGAGTTTTCGTTAACACGACATTCCCATAAGATAGGTCGTGTCAGCTGACACGTTCTACGTTTTTACGTCGGTGGCTAGTTGCAGCATTAGAATAAAAACCCTCTACATAACACAAGTGTTCGAGGCCATGTTTCTGCAGACGCCATGATGACAAATTTAAAATTAGAGAACAAACGAAACATTTTTTTCATGCATTCTGTTACATATATACATACATAGCCACGATCGTATAGCAAAAGCGGAAACTACCATGATTTTAGGTATATTTGTACGACAACCGATGGGTCTAAAATTAATGTTGACGCTCTGAATTTTCGGAAATTAGTATGTCTATCCATACAAAAATAATTTTTTTGCAATGTTTTGTATGGAAAAAATATTTATTTTTGGAAATGCGCGTGGTCAACATTATTTTAGACCCATGGTATTGTGGAAAAATATACAATACTTACAATCTATGTTAGTTTTAGTTCTTGCTATGCGATATGTCACGGTTTTTTGCTATACAAATTTCACCCGACCTATTACCCATGTGTGCTTTTGTTTTATATATCAAAGACAAAATCGAAAACCAGAAAGTTTCTGATTCTTCCTCTTCCTCAAGAAACGAAAGCAAAAGCAACAACACATACGCAGGCGTAGATGTGAGTTGTGTGCACCAATGCGAGTGTTGTGGAAAAATAGTACACAACAATGGGCATGAGTTCAATCTATCTCCTATGTCGTTCACTAACACTAAAAAGCCGCAAGGGAATTATACTCCAAAAACAGGGCATAGTAAGGGAAGCCAGGAAAATGTAGGTCCTAATGTGAGTAAGCCCGAAGCTAAATGTTTCTTTTGCAAGAAGCCCGGACACAGGATTGCCGATTGTTACAATACGGAAAATACGGTGGGCCCAGGTATGGCCAATAAACCGGGAACCCTAAAATTTTGCTAAAGATAGGCCAGCTGAAATGGAAGGTATCAGTCATGCGTCTTTAGAGATTGTGGACACACCCTCCACGTCAGATAGTAGAATGTTGGAAGTTGGTAGTCAGGTGTCCAAAGTGATTGTTAACCAATCGTTCCCATCCAGTGCTAGCAAACGTTATTATTTTTGAGTCTCTGATGTAGATGATGTGTTCATTGAGTTTCCGTGCAAGGAAGCAAAAATGGAAAACTCATTTTACTAGTAGACTCTGGGGCAGACACCAGTTTAGTAAAATTAACAGTAATTAACAAACACGTTAGTAAGATAGAGAATTCAAGGAAATGGTGCATTCGGAGGATTTGTCAGCACGTCAGGACCAACATGAAAGGACTAATGATTTGAGTTTAGAATGAAGAGAGAGGGATACCTGCAGATGGTATCCTAGGACGAGACAATTTATGGAACCGATCGGTCCTCAATACTATGAAAAAGAAGCTGACTTTCTTCGATGAGCGAGAACTATAAGGATAGATCCCTCGAAGGTAAATACCGATTTGGAAATGGTTATAGTGGAATTAGTGGAATATTTTTAGGTGAGACATTGGGATGTGTTACAAACAATAAAAAGGTTTATGTACAAATACTGAATACATATACGAAAGCGTATACTGTGTGTAAGGATATAAAAGTTAATATAGTTAAATTTAATCATCTAGAACATATAGAGTAAGCTTCTAAAATAAATAGTGTTATGGAAAAGAGTAACTACAAGAGGGTTACAAATATATTAGAAACGGTTAAGTTAGATTCAAACCTAAATATGGAAAGAAAATCGATGGAAGACATCTTTAAGTCATGGCACGATTTATTTTATTTGGAAGGCGATAAATTGTCTTACACAACAGGTATAAATCACACGATACCAGTAAAGACAGATAAGGCACCAATAAATCAGAGAAAGTACAGGTTGCCAGAAGTGCATAAGGAAGAAATTAATAGGCAGGTAAATAAAATGTTGCAAGATGAAATAATCGTTCCCAGTTCTTCCCCATGGAATTCCCCAATAATATTAGTTCCAAAGAAGGCGGGAAGCGGTAAAAAAAAGAAATGGAGACTAGTTATTGATTTAGAAAACTGAACGATGTCACCATTAAACAGGTTTTCCAATTCCGCGTATCGATGAGATATTGGATCAGTTAGGTCATAGTAGATATTTCACTACACTTGATCTGGACAGTGGATATCACTGTTAATGGAAGAATCTGACAGAAAAAACCGTTTTTAGTTCAGGTGTCGGGCATTACGAATTTAATAGAATGCCTTTTGGCTTAACGGGAGCACCTGCTACTTTTGAAAGATTAATGAATCATATATTGACCGGACTCCAGGGAATAATGGTTTTGTATATTTGGATGACTTTATTGTCTACGGTCGGAATTTGACGAAACATGAATTGCGTTTCCGGAGAGTGTTTGACATGTTACGTAAACTCGACTTAAAACTAAACACAGAGAAGTGCCAGTTTTTGTGAAAAGATATAATTTACCTAGGTCATAAATGCACTGAGGAAGGGGCATTACCAGATCCAAGTAAGGTAGGTGTCAAAAATATTCCTGTTCCAAGAAATAAAAAAGACGTTCAGGCATTCTTAGGTTTAGTAAATTATTATCGAAAATTTGTTGAGAATATGGCAGGCATGGCGCTACCAATTAATAAATTACTAAGAAAAGAGGCAAAGTTCGAATGGACCGATAAATGTCAGAAAGCTTTTGAAAATTTGAAGGAGGCAATTTGCTCTCCACCATCAGCCACTACGAGGAATTGCAAACCTAAAGGATCAGACATCACGTTTAGCACGTTTCAGGCACACATTATCTGAATTTGATTTTAAAATAATTTAAAAAATAGGCAAAAGGAACTTGAACGCGCATGCTCTCAGCATAGTTCCACAACCGAATCAGGAGTCAACAATGGTTGTGATACGTTCTATTCCAAGGATAAAGTCGACGAAACCGAAATCCAAGAAGAGCCTGATTAAAGCTCTGGAGACGAGTTAGAACTAGATGAAAATCAGGAGAACAAGAATGCGGAACTTCTCACTGATGAAAAGGATATATCGCCGATACTTTGCAACTTCCATAATTCACTTTTAGGAGGGCATCAGAGTACTCTGGAAACTTATTTCAAGATTTAGATGGAAAGGTATGCGAATCCGAATTAAAGAATAATTTAAAAATTGTAAAAAATGTCAAACTAACAAGAGCAAAGACAGTCAAGCCGCCATTAAATCTCTCGCAGGAACGTTCGCCAAATCGGCACTTACCCTTAAATGCCACTCAGCTCTTAACGAGCTAGCGGAGCACTACAATGTACACATTGTTTGGGTACCGGGGCATAGCGATATTCCAGGGAACTGTGAGGCAGATGAATTGGCGAGATCGGGCACTAGGTTGCCAGAGATCTATCCATCTCATCAAGAAGGAATTCCGCTTGCAACATGCAAGCTTCTTATCACACAACATTACCTCACCATAGCCAACAGAACATGGCGGGATGAGAGCTCTTGTGTTACTACTAGGAAAGTCTGGCCAACTCTTGACGATAGAAGCACTCGTTCACTGTTGCCAATGAGTAGGAAAACTATAAGTAGCTTGGTTAGTAGCACTACAAGGCTTGGTTTACAGTCCAATGATTTTTGTCGCAGCTGCCAGGAAGAGGAAGATGAGGAAACTGTTTACCACTTTCTCTGTAGATGCCCTGCTTTGGCACGTAGAAGGCACACCCTCCTGGAAGTGCCCTTTTTCAGATACCACTGAGCTAGCACCCATGGATGTCAGGGGCATTGCTCTCTTCATTAGCAAACCCCAAGGGTTCCGCTTAACAGAGGGTACAGGATAGTAAGCATCAGTGAAGCATGGTGACACAATGGACCAATTTTTGGCCTAAGTGCATCCCTTTTTGGGGGGCGACCGCATAACCTAACATAACCTTACACCAACAACAAATATATCTTTGGAGCAATAAAAAACTGAAATCATCTATTCAAACAACCAACATAATACTAAACAGGTGAGGTATAACACCGCCTATATTGTTTTGCACCATATACGGTGCATACAAATCACTGAAAGCTGGAACAAAATATACTCAAATTCTATACTATATGTCCGGTTCAGTCACTTCGATGTAAATCGGTGACATTTTTCTAGAACAAATAAAGAAATTAAATCATTTTATTTACAAATATATACATAGCTAATAAATAGAAACCACTCAGCATCACTGCAACTCACAACTATCGTATCGGTCTGTAGTCTAGTCACAACGCCGGAAATTGTGTTTTACCACATCAATTGTGTAAATGCACTTGAAAATCTGTAATATAAATAGATTCATACCTTTTCTTGTTAAATAAATAAATATACACACTTACCGAAATCCAAATAAACAAAAATAAATATTTCAACGAAATGTTAAATTAATGGTGAAATGAATTTAATGATGCACGTGGATAAGTAGATAACTCGAAGAGTGTGTTAGGGTGAACAAAAAGCAGAAGTTACATTCTGAAGGATTTAACATCCTATAAAAAGTAGAAGTTATATTGTGAAGGATTTAACATCCTATAAAAATAGAAGTTACGTTGTGAAGGATTTATCATCCTATAAAAAGTAGAAGTTATATTGTGAAGGATTTAGCATCCTGTTACAAGTAAATATATATATACATAGTGAAAAGGAAAAAATATAAAGAAAACCTCATTGTTAAATAAGAACTATATGGTGAAGAAAAAATGGATTGACAAAATAAATACATACTGTTAAATACAACTATATTGAAAAACAAATTGTTTCGTGCAAGAAAGAGCTACAGTTTGGAAGAAGACTAAAAGGGGTAAGTTCTATGAAATTAGTTATCTAAGGAAAAGTTACGGCGTCGAAAAAGAAATCACAACACTACAGCCTCCAGTAGTGAAATTGAAAATATCTCAACTATACTAAAATGTAACCGGATTTATGACTATCATACGTATAAGCGTTTTAAAGAATGTATAATTCAATATAATAAATAAATAACATACAGCGCATATCACCTAAACTAAAAATACAAAAACTGGTAATATAACTTACAATGTAAGGAAAAGGTAAAAATTAATTCTAACTAAATCTTCTATGTTTTAAAGTTGAAGCTTCATGTTTTTTTATGTCAGAAGCGTCCACTATCCTCGAAAAGATAGCAAAAGATAATATCGGGGTATTGTATTTAATAAATACATTTCTAATAATATACTAACTTCGGAGGATATTCAAAGGCGTAAATATATCTTGAAATTTTTCGAAGTAATCTCTATCTCGTTGGATGTTGTTGCAAGAACCTCGATGAAAGGAAATAAAGTTGAATCATTACTCAATCCTTTTTTCCGTATTAACAATAGTGGTGAACTATCATACATTCGACATTACACTAATATTCCTTCCATTTTCTAAAATAATTTAGTGGAGAAATATTTTTTCACGCCGAAAAGGTTGAAGACGAGGATTTGGAGAAATTACTCGATCAAGATTTCGTCGAACCATCGAACGGGAGAGCTATCAATAGCTATCTACAACAATAGATGCGGTTGAAGAGAGCAGTGATCGAGAAACGGCCGGAATATGCATCCAGACACGAGTGAGTAATTTTTCAGCGGTGGCGCAAAGTTCTAGTTTGGCCACGGTGATAATTTTCAAAGGGCAACGTGGGCTTTGGAGTATAAGAGGTGAACTTGAATGTAGTCATCTTTGCTTGAGCGAAAGTAAATACAGGCACCATATTCTTACTGGCTGGCATAGCAAAATATGTGTATTTCAACTGTTGCTCCAAGCTGCAGAACTTATCGCGGGAATGATCGGCGATAAGTTGTATTGTAGATCGGCGAAATTGTTGAAAAAGGCTGACCTATGGACTGTGGTACGCTCTCATCCCAATCGAGCTTATCTCTCCACATCCGCTGCATGAGAATTTTAGCTGTAGTCAAAGTAGGTCCAACCAGTCTATGTGGGTGGAGCAATGGTGAATAATACGGAACGTTTAGAGTTTCTGCCTGACGCAAATTTGGGTGTGAATATTCTCTATTTTTTTTCCTTTTGAAATACTAAGAATTTATTGAATCTTTCTACCATTCGTAGAAACTCATAATAAGTATTCAAATCTTACAAACTAACTTAAAATTATGTGATATTCCCGTTGTTCCATCAGAATTTGTTGAGTCGCGAGGTTTAGCAATTACACAGCGTTCCCAATGTGTCATTTCTTTTTAGTCGTCGATGGCCAAAGGGCAAAGGGGTTCGGAATGTAGCTTCTGCAGGACTTTGCAACTTCCTCAGAAATTGTGGGTACATTCAAATCTCAATGGACGTTAACGTTCCTCATATACCAAGGCGTGTTTAAAATAATTCGCAGGCACTTAAATTGTATTCGCTGCAATTTTTCAATATTTGAGGGAGATGCGGTGCCTCATAACTGAATACCATAAGTCCATATTGGCTTCAGGATTGCTTTATATAATAGCATTTTGTATTCGAGATGTAACAGCCGCCATCACTGATTAATTTTAAGCTTGACCCGAGTTTTCTTTGCCTCTATGAGATTGTTCCAGGTCAGCCTTCTGTCGAGGTGAATATCCAAGTACTTTGTTGAGGAAGATTGTGGAACTGATTGACAATTTATTTTAAGTGGGGGACATGTATCTAGCCTTAGTGTGAATGTTACATGAACGCTCTTTGATTCATTGATTTTTATGCGCCATTTTGCTAACCAGATTTCGAGAGAATCGATATGAGTCTGCAGGAGTTTAGTAGCTTCTATGGGGTTAGAGCGAAAGCACAATATTTCCGTACCATCAGCAAAGGTCGATATGAATGTATAGTTATTGTTGGGCATATCTGAACTATATAAGAGATACAGTAAGGTGCTCCACACGCTTCCTTGAAGACCGCCAGCGTGAATATCCAATAGATTTGTTGTGTAATCTTTGTGATGTACGAGAAATTGTCTTTTCGTGAGATAGCTACTAAGCAATGAGGAGACAATTGTAGGCAGTAATAGTTTGAGTTTGTAAATAAGGCCATCGTGCCATAATTTTTCGAAAGCTTGAGTGATGAGCAATACTTTATTTCTTCAAAAGTGTTCCTTATCAGAGTTACAATGCGGTGAACTTGCTCTATTGTGTCGTGCTGTTTTCTAAATCCAAACTGATGTTGAGGAATCAGTTGGTTGAGATGGAGTTATATCCATGACAAGTAGCTTTTCGAATACTTTAGAGAGTAGAGGCAGGAGGCTGATAGGTCTGTACGAAGCAACTTTTGTAGGGCCTTTTCCTGGTTTTGCTATCATAATAATTTTTGAAGTTTCCAGCATTTGGAATAGTGTTTAATACGAAGAATATTATTGAAAATGTGCATGAGATGCATTACTGAAGCCGGAGGTAGTTCTTTTATCATTTTACCGGTAATTTTATCTGAACCAGGTGATTTTTTAATTTTGAGCGTTATTGAGCAAGGTTGAGAAGTTAATTTTAGTAGTGAGGACTGTGTAGTGGAGTGGGTGTAAACACATTTTTAAGTGGTTTGCAAAAGCCAAACCCTTCTCATAGTTGCTTCTAGCCCAATTACCGTCACTCAAACGGATGGGGGAATCACTGAAAATTGGCCGATTTGAGTTTTTTGCCGATTTCCACAAAGAGTAGTCTAACGCTTCTCCATGTGTTAATTTGGCTATATGATCTTACATATAAGTACACTCTGAGGAGATATTTTCCATCTGCAAACCTTTGGCGACTCCAAAGTCTATGAGATCGGGTATCTTCCTCTTGTCTGTCGGCTAATATGTCCATTTAAGATTACATTGTAGCCGTGGTTACTAATGATTGAGCATAATCTTGTGCCTTTTGGAGTTATTAAACGGGAGCCCCAGTGAGTGTGTTTGGCGTTGAAATCGCCAGCAACCAAGAATTTGTTACCAAGAGTTGAGAAAAATTGTTTATATTGCTGTTCGGTAATACTGTATCTTGAGGGACAGTATATCGCAGATATTACTAGCTTAGAGATGTACTCTTCCAGACATATAGATGTTGCTTGCAAGTAGACTCTACTGAAATCTTCGTGAACATGATGTTTTATTCTGCTTTCTATCAATATGGCAGTTCTTCCGTGTGCCTTACCATGCGGATGAATTGTGGTATACAGTTTGTAATGTGATATTCGGTAGCAATTTTTGTCAGTGAAATGGGTCTCAGATATCATCATTATGTCGATCTGGCTGGATTCAAGGAATTGAATTAGCTCCAAACGGCGCTGGCTTAAGCCGTTGGCGTTCCAGTGACATATCTTGAGACGACTCATGGTATTTATGGTCTGGATAGCAATGTTTAGAGTAACATCGATTGATTTTTCATCATTTCTTGCATCATTGTTTGCATTGAGTTCATGAATTGGTTCATATTCTGGATTAATGTTTGAAGCAAATGTTCAGGGGTACCTGGCTGTTGGGTGGACAGTGAGTGCTTCTGCTCATTATTTACATTGCTTTGTTGGTGTGGGTTTTGTTTTAAAACAGTAGCGTATGAATTGGTTTGATTCTTGTTTGGGATTGCAGAGAAGAATTGTATTGCATCAAGAGTTTGCTCAACTGGTTTTAGAGGTTGTTTGCTAGCGGAGAAATTTAGCTTTAGGGTTGTATATACTGGGCAACCTCTATAATTTGCGGTGTGATTAGCTCCACAATTGTTGCATTTTTTCATGCAAGCATCGTCTTTAGACTTAGGGCATATGTTTGATTTATTAATATCTCCACAAATCACACAAACAGCTGGCAGGGTACAATATGTCTTAGTATGTCCATATTCTTGGCAGTTGTTGCACTGAGGAGGTCCAGTTCTCTTATGGGGTTCTTATATATGGGGTGTACTTCACCTTTTTTCAGGGTTTTTGTTTCAGGTTGAAGGTCAATGTGATATAACGGTTGAGGTAAGTTGCTCTTGTTGAGAATGTTGATTACTGTTTTGGCTTGAAACTCTTCTTCCTGAAGGGCAAGTTTCATTTCGTTAATATCAACGTTGGGTTCGAGGCCTTTGAGTACAACGATTAAGCCCTTACCACTTTTTAGCTGATAAAATAAAAAAATAAATATGTGGCACTTAAAGCCCCAAAGGTCTCATTGGCCGAGCTTCTCTTCCATTACTGTTGTGCGTCTTAAATTTGGACAGTATTAGAAGGGACCTACTTATTTTAGCCGGTTCCGAACGGCAGAACACTTGTTCACTATTTCTGAGCTTTGTCACAGAGTTCTTTAAGAAGCTTTTTCATGGCAAGTTGTTACTGTCAAAAAGAATTGCCAATTGCTTGCCGACAGGTGGGTACCATTCGAAAGAAAAATCTTATCGATATTAAATTTGTGATATTAAATATTTGATATGTGTAGTAATTCTTTTTTCAAGCATCAAATTCTGCAATTACCTTGCGATAATGAGTTTCGCTATAGATTTGCACTTTCGTTTCTTTAATTTGGCTTTCTCGGATAGGAACAGCGTGGAAATAGTTTGATCCTATGAGGGTTGTTATTCTGGAAACTTATCTGAGTTGCGGTATTTTAAGAAAATGGGTGGGGGTTTGAAGTTTTTCTTGGATATAGTATTTTCGTCACTTTCATCACTTGAAAGCAGTGCGTATCTATTATCCAAACTAATAGGGGTAGTGTACTGCTTCTGAATTTTTGTTGAGTTAATTTGTTTGAATTTTGGGGACTTCTTTATCGCTTTACTACAGTAATGTAGCGATCAATTCCAGTTTGAACAGCAACTGGTTGTTTAATAGTCATCGCACTAGTTGCTTTACTACTGGGTCATGCACTTCAGTAGAAAGGCAGTTATTTGTTTGCTTTGATGTTGTAGCTGTTGGTGTTACAGCAGGAGAAGCGCATTGTATACCTCACGGTATAGAGGGAGATAGCGTATCACGAGAGAACATATTATTTTTTTTATCTGTATATGATGTGATTGGACATGAGTTTGTTGTTGCCAAATTTGATGTAATGTTAGAGGGAGGAATATGTGCAAGGAAGAGATTTGCACTGTTACTTTCACTTGTGGTGTGTATGAATTGATTTTTTGATAATGCAGTTATCAGGGGGATTTACCCGGGTGATTACAAATTATGATTTACACACACATTAACAGGCGATTGCCTTTGCCGGAGAGGAGAGCGCCCAACACTCATATTACAAACAAAATCTGTTTGCAAACTATGTTATTATTATTATTTTTTTCTTCGATTTTATTTTTCTTTCTATTTATCTGTATGAGCAATAAAAAACACAGAAATAACTGCTTGATTTTATTTAGCGACCTTTCGCAATATATTTGATTTTTTAAACCGAAATCAATTATATATTTAACTCTATTAAGGGAGAGATACAAAACACGTCCACTTTTATTGGTGACTATCACTAACGAGTGTGAATATGAAAAAACAATTTTTGGGAATGGATTCCAAATGAGCCCTAAAGTTTTGGTAATGGCGCTGGCAGCAACAAATATGAGAAAGCTTTCTTAATCAGCGTCAGGAACTTCACAAAGAACGTCCGAATTGTTGGAGCACCATTTCATTAAATGAAAACGGTCTCGAGAAAGGATTCTAGTTGTCTGCTGCCTAATTTGTTGTACTTAATTTACTGAGCTTCCTCCGGAAATAAGATCATCTACGTAGAAATCGTGGATGACTGTTTGCAAACCTAGTGGATAAGCTAAGGACTTATCTAACGTTTGCTGATGCATTGTCCGTATAGACAGAAAAGCAACAGGCTTGGTGCGGTATGTGACGGTATCTAACTTGTAGATGCGCATTTCATCTTCTGGAGAGGTCCGCAATGGTACGCATTGTAGCATATTGTCTGGTGCAGTTTTGTGAATACACCTATATATTTTACAAATGTGCCAGTGAGTGCAATTGGAAACGTACAAAAGCTAATAAGGATATTAAAAAAATTGGACTGAATGGTATGGCCCGTCATGAGCAAGTCATTAAGTGATAAGCCAGAAGTTGTAGCGGCAGAACCATCAACTCGCAGTTTTGTCGGAGTACTGTCATCCTCGATGACACAATGATGCGGCAGAAATTACTTGCACTCCTGAACCATCGAGCTGGGAACTAGTGACATATGGTTTAGGTCCATGTATTCTTTCATAAAAACGCAGTATTTTGCCTTCAGATCAGTATTTTGACCAAGCTTGCGTTCAAGATTTTCGAATCTACGGCGCGCCTGTAAGTATGAATCGCCAAGTGAATCCAGGCTACGCTTCATAGATAGGTAAACCTGATACTATGCTCCTCACGCTCGAGGTCTTCTTTGGATGCTTTGGTGATTGGTTCGTGAATATGCTTCACTTTCCAAAATCGACGTATCAATTCGTTCAGCTGAGCACAGGGATGAATGAAAAATGACGACCTTTGACTTATAATAAACATCGAAAGTGGGGGGATCTGTTGCCCACCGCCAGATAGCACCCAAAAAAAAAAACGATTTTTTTTATGTAGGGGTAATCCCGGTGCCAACGGAATCTGGTCCATGCAAAATAGCTCAAAGAAAAGTCCTGCTCCGAAGAGCAGATCGATACGTTGTGGTATATTAAAAGTAGGGTCAGCTAGTTGGATGTTCAAAGGGATATTCCAATCCGTGGTATTCATTGAAGCGCCGGGCTGATTATCAGTAATTATTTGAACAGCAACACCAGTAATGTTTGTTGAATAATCTGAAGTCCGTGTCTTCAGCACAAGGTGTACTGAATATCCATCGGTTAAGAAACTGAACTGAAACTGAAATTGAAGCGAAGGATTTGGATTTACGAATTGTATTTGGTTAGCAAAACCTTCAAAAGTGAACGACATGGTAAAAAAGTTCCGTCGCGATTCTCTCCTAAAATGACGGCAGTGGATAGAAGCACCAATCAGATGAAGATCGGTATGTGGGGACAAAAGGCTGCGATGGCAGCGTTCTAGTCATAGCGTTAGTATCTACTGTTGTTGACTGTGAAGCTACCACTTGACTATTGACGGAAGCTAAAGGTAAACGATCAAAATGTAAGTGTGATGCTTTGAATGGCATTTTCGACAAGAACCAGATTTACATTATCATCTGATGACCGTTGTTCAAACAGAGAAAGCGAAAGCTTCTTAACATCTTTCTGGCGAAGGATAGGCGACAGATTTGCAACCCGTTGGCAATGGTAGATCAAATGTTCAGCGCAACCACAGAATACGCAACCATCCAATAAGGCATTCGAGGCAATAAATGATTTTCTTGGATTTGCACTTAAGGTTTTATTGTTCTTACCAACTGCATCAGCTAGCGCTTGCATTGCATGCTCTATGTTCTTCAGGGTTTGACATCGCTTCTCTAAAAATGCAGCCAATGATTCCCATGATGGTAGCTTGACTAATTTCTGCATTAAAAATTGCACCAATATGCTCTCTGTTATTTGTTTTTTTTGGATCGAAGCGACTGCATCGTGAGTATGTGCGAAATGACTTTGTCTGTTAACTTTGGCAGCTTTCCAACTGTAGCATCTGCCTTGTCCATCTCAAAAATCTCTCTGGTGTATGCCTTAAAAGTGAAACGTTATTATCAAATCGTTTTGTTAGAAGGTCTAGTGCAATTTCGTAATTAGCCCTGTTTATTTCCAGTGATTGGATGGTCGCTCAAGCAGGAGCGCAAATGCTTGAGCTTGTCAATTTGTGTGAGGTCGCTGTCCTTATTGATGACAGATGTGAACATCGCATAGAAATTTCTCCACTCTATATATGATTCACTAAATTTCGATAGAGTTAGTAGGGGCAAACGTGAACGGTTGATATTTATTATAATAGATTGTGATTCATTGGTGTTCATATATGATGTGCACTTAATAGCAAAATCGATCTGATTTAAATTAACAAACTTCGGCTAATCTAGAGTTTAGTTGTACTCATATGTATAGTACAACAAAGCATAGAAGAGAGGGAAAAGACAAATTGCGATAATGAGTGATGTTAGAATAGGGATACAAATAATTAGATTAGAGTGACCAGCTAACTCGATTATTAAATTAGGTAAATTATGTTTATGTGAAATTCAATGAAATTATATTTGGACTACCACGCAGGATAGTGCCTAAGAATAGATTTTTTACTGCTGTATCAGCTGTTGCTAAGAACAGGCCCATTGCCGTATATTTACTCTACACTGCGGTGGTGAGATCAATATTACTGTATGGGGTGAAAAGGTCTAAAGAGTTCCTTTCCTTTAGATATCCTGGGGAAGCAATTAGCAGCTCAATCGGCAATTAGACTCAGATCAATTTCAGAATAGTTTTACAATTCGGAACCATTATAGCTTTATACCGCGAACAGTGGACTATGAAACGACAAAGTTGACGTTCGACAACATGTTTATTACATACATTGCGGACAGTTCTGATTGGGAGTATGGGAACACCCCTTACAAAGGACCAATACATTTCTACACCAACGTCTCCAAATTTGACGGACGGGTGGGAGCAGGGGTATTCTGCGAAAAACTTGGAGTTCGGATTTCCCTCAGACTGCTGGACCATTGCAGTGTTTTTCAAGTAGAGGTGTTGACACTTCACGAAGTGATGAACTGGCTATAGGTATTTTCACTTACTCTTAACTCTTTCTGATAAGAAGAGTATTGGAATTTCAATTGCGACGTGTAAACTTCTGCTAGCCTCGGACGCATTACAGAAGACAAATGCCAGATTGGAGCTGAAACACTCATGTGCAACTACCCGATCAATCTGGATGGCACTGAACATAAAACGAACAAAGGATTTATTGGCACTTAACAGATAGCTAGGCTGCATCTGACTACTGTCGGAGCTGCGGCGACGAAGATGAGCCGGAGTCCATAACTCACCTTAAGTGAGTTATAGTTCATGGCATTTCTAAAGCGCTTTATTATCAAATTGTCCAAGAGTTTTGAGAAAATTGATAACAAACTAATGGCTCTTTAGGACGCGACGTTTGTAAAATATTTTCCAGTTTCGATGATCATGATAATTTGGGAAGTTTTTTATGACTGCGGAAAGGAACCGGTGGGATATATTTCATTAAATATATGCATGAGATGTATTACACCTATTCCTGGGAGATGTTGAATCCTTTGATCGTTTTTATAACATCTTTTTCGACATCGATATACCATTAATGCTGCAGGTAGCGGGGACGGGCGGTAACTGGGTATCAAGGCTAGCCACGTTATGGGTAAATACATGCAGTAGGTGATTGGCAAAATCAATTCCCTTTTCTGCATCATTTCTTGCCTAATCACCATTGAATCCGCTAGTATAGGTTGTAACGCGTGCCTTTTATTTCCAGCTGAGGTATTACTCAGTCAACCAGGTTCAAATAAGAGAGCAGCGTAAAAACTCTTGTTGTAGGAGGAGGACCGAATTCCGCACGATTGCCTATTGGCAATCAATTCACCGACACTAGAAGAGTGTTCGGCTCGGTACTAATGGAACTAGTACTACTTTGTTTTATTTTTCTTTATTTTCCTTTCTTTCTTTATTTTTACAATTTTTTTTTTAATACAAATTCAATTCCTTACTCTATGCCTTATTCCATTTAGGGATTAACCCTAACTAACCTTAATTATAAAATGAGAATTTATAGGATTGACAAGTGCCACCTGGTCGCACCTAATAAATCAGAGGCAGATCCGCCTCAGCAGAAGTCTCCAAGCGACTGATAGTTGTGTAGGGTAGCCTGACACAGGGGTCTCCTGGCTTCACACCTAGAAGAGGGGGACCTTTATAGCAATATATAGGAAGAAGCAACGGGGTGGCGGAGGGTTGCTCCTGGTATATGCGATTGGTCAAAATGAGCCCTGGCAGAGCTGGCGGGGCAGGCGTAGTAGCAGGCGGCTACTATAAGCGAGCGGTCGAAAACAGACAGCCTCGCTTAGAGCAAGAACTACTTATAGCCGTCGAGCGAATAACTGCCTGCCCGACTATAAGAGCACTCGTTCGGATAACAGTGATTTACTACACAGTGATTTACTACACGAGTATGTGTATGTGTGGATACATCTACTGATATTACTGTATGATGACAATAAGGAGAAGAAGAAGCATCAAATTAACCTTTCTATGATACACATATTTGGTATGGTTTGTTTATTGTTGGTACGTTGAAGTTTCATGATTTATGGAGTGTTCGTAGGTTTAGTTTTAGTCTGTTACAAGATAGGTAGGTAGATAAGGGATAGCTGCTCCGACGTGGCACATTTAGGCCAACATAGGCCCATTGTGTTACCACATGGTCTCTATCCCAGACTCTCTAACTCAAACCATTTTGAGCTTAAAATAAAGCGTGTGAGATCCCTCATTTGAAAGGCTTGTGAGGTTATCTTAATTGTAGAAACCCAAATGTGACATGAACCTGCGGCAAAGTGGTGGACATGAAGACATTAAATGTAGGATTGACTCCTCTTCTTCCTCGTCTCTACAGCTTCCACAAAAATTGTGAGTTAGCTGGCCCGATTCTATCCTTTTAGCATTAGTGCAAAGAACACAGTGGGCTCTAATTACTTCCATCGTGACCCTCAACATGCTTCTATCTAGACTGAGTAGACTTTTTGTGTGGTTCCAGTCTAGCTGTTGCCAGAACTGCGGTCTTGTCTTTGATAGAGCGTGTCCAGAAGTCATTTGTTTTTTCTGTCATTCTCCCCTTTATCGTTAGCTTACAGGTTCTCAATAGATAGCCCATGCTTGCAATATCAGGAGAGAGTTCTAGCGTCGTGCCATTTTTGGGAGTTCATCCGGCCTGCAGTTGCCTGGAACGTTAGGTTAGGTTAGGTTATTTAGGTACACTCTATGAGAGGACACACTTAGGCCAGAAAGGCCCATTGTGATACCACTGAGCTTTTTTCTCTGACTATAGAGAGGGCTTGCCTTAACCTACGTTTGAAGGCACTGCAGTGGTTAGGCACACTGAAAGAGTGGTTGATTACTTAGTTATCTCAGTATACCCTTCCCCCTACGGCCCCATCCAACTTGAAGCCGTCAATGAATATCAGGTTGTATTTATCCAGAAGGTGTGGGGTTCGCCCATCTCATTCCCTCATCTCAGGTATATGGGCGGTAAACCTATTGTTGAACTTGAAATTTGGGGAGATGTAATCCAGTATCCCATTATCAGTTGATTGATTGTTTATCGAGGAATGACTACTTTGATGTTGCAGCCATTAATGTACCGCTCTTAATCTGAGCTTTGTTACGGCCGCAGATTGCATACAGAAAATATTATTTCTAATGCGTTTGTTGGTGGAGTTCTTAATGCGCCTATAATTATTATACAAGCCGAGCGTTGTATTTTACAGAGTAGGTTTCGGTGGGATGTGTTCTGCAGAACAGTCCACCAGACTAATGTCTCATAAGTTGCATATAACAGGTCTAACTGCAGCTGTATAGATCCTGGCATGACATTTGGTGTAAGACTCCATGTCTTGCCCATTGCCCTCTTCCAGGCATACCGTGCGACTGATGCTTTCTGGACTTTGTTTTTAATGTTCTGTTTCCAGGTTTGCTTCTTATCTATCTCTAGTCTCAAAAATGTAGCCTCTTCTTTGAGCTCGAGGTTAGTGTAGTTATTGTAGTGTAATCTCCCAGTTCTGGGAGATTAGTTCTATTTAGTAGTTTACTCTATCTAATGTACCAGATGATCCTTCACCCGTCAATGCTTCTGTGATGGCTCCTAACTCGGCTTATCGGATCGGAATTCATTGGGATTGGTGTGGGAGCATTTACCTGATTTGGAATAAAGACAACTCTCACTCTACACAATTTTTTAGGAATGTACTTAAGGCAGATACAGCCGATAAAGATTATCCTTAACTGCTCTATAACCTTTCTTTCTAGATTTTGTAGTTGAGCAGGAAAACGCCATTTGGTCCTGGTGGATTAAATGGTTTGAATCCCGCGATCGCCCATTCGATCTTCTTCCTGGAGATGTTGTTAAGTTAAAAAAGTTGTTTTCGTGCGTACGTACATTGGACAGCATTCCGTATTGCGATTGGAAAATGTGTGTCAGTGATAAGTTCTAGAGCATATTTTTCTGAGGCGGTCCACGTTCCATCCGCCCTCTGTATGGCATTTGGTATAAATGTGGATGTCTATGTCCTTGATGTGACTGTTAATAATATTTCTGAAGATTGTCCAGTTCATCCTTCGAATATTTCGGACGATTGGAGGTTCTTTAGGATGCTCATCGTGCATAACTTCAATGTACCTGTCGTCAGAAAATGAGGGTTTCTGTGAAACCGTCCAATCCATAGTCCTATCTGTTATGTTGGAGGAGGCAAGAGTAATGTTTAAAACTTCCTGCCTATTTGTGGTTATAAAGGTGGGAGAGTTCTCTATGCTAAGTAATCCAAAAGTGACTCACCTCTTTCATTGGTTTCGGAGCTGCCCCAAATAATGTGGTGCACATTGGTATCGTATCCGATTATCATCGCTAGTTGCCTATGCATGCCTTCGGCAACCGCTCTTCCCAGAATATCTGGTGGTGAAGGCTCTAGATAGTCGTGGCCCGTATCTCCTAAAAGTCTATCTTCCCATATCCTACCGAACGCTCCCGTGAGATATGAACCGGAAGATACAGAATCTGTCCGGATCAGGCCCGTCGATAACCCTGGATGACTGCTTTGAGTGATATTCTCCTTTTCGCCTACTGTGGAGACTTCCACCACCTTCTTCAGCAACTCTTCGAGCCTCCCTCGCCGAATTTGGCTTCAATCAGTTCGTCCTTCTTGTATAACCTTAATGTAATGTGACCAAATCCGAAGGCCACCACACCACCAGAGGTCGCCTAAAAGGGCCTAAGAGATTCTATTGAAGATAATCATCGCGCAGGGAGATCCTCTGAGCTCTTCTAACTTGGCGATCTTCCAGTTGGGCGTGAGGAGCACCGGATTGCACATCTTTATCATTTTGAGTATTCTGTCTGGGTCTTGAGGATTCGCCGTAATTCAGGCCCTAGTCCGCATATTCTGTACTATGGCACGGGTCCTGGATTCTCCTTCACCACATCGAAGAAATTGTCCGCGATTGAGTCCGCCACAATCTTTCAGTTTGATGGAAAGATGCTGCCGTCCGGATCAGAACGGTCTATGGCCGCCATCACTAGATTTCCCTTTACAGCGTCACTGTACGAGGCTGCAGGTTTGATTCCAGATCTGCAGCTTTTCTTAGATCGAGGTCCGTCCTCCTCGGTGGATCTTTGTCTTTTGTTGGACTGAATCCCCGAGGTAAATCTGTCTTCGTGCTCTTTGAGTTTTAAAGTTGCCCATGCAAGAGGCTAGTCCTTCTGTCTGGAAATCCTGCTTTTCTCTGGGATACTACTTATCGTTTGGAGTACTTGCTTTGCACTCTTCACTGCACTTGACGTCGCCATGTCTGCTTTTGTAGAATTACTTCCAGTGACTGCAGCCATGACGCCGCGTGAGCTGGTGTCAGAGGTAGATGGTGTGGCGCTGACAGTACTGCGGAAAGGCTTTTGTTCAACCGAGTACGTCAACTTGGATGGATTGTGGACAATGGCAGTGCCTTGGCTCAAGTTGAGCTTGGCCTGGGCTGCCTTCACAGAAGTAGTGGGCCGTGGCTTAGATGCCTCGCCCAACCCCGGCTTTTTCAGAGTTCCGGTCTCTGTTTGTAAGTTGTTTTAGTTAGTTTGTCCCATAAAAATGTCCCACGTAATGCAGAGAAAGGGGCTTCCGCTTGTGCAGAAATCTGGAGTACGCAGGTAAAGCTAATTAATCCGGAGGGCGCCAGGTATCGACAGTGGTTGTATAACACCTTTTCCAGCCCAGAAGATAGGGAATGACGTAAATTTGGAATAGAAAAGGGCTATGAATGGGCACCTTTTTTCTAAAGATCGTCTCTGCCAATCAGTGTACATATCTTCAAGGTTCACATATTCTTAGCTAACCGCCACATTCTTAAAGATTATTACAGATCAGCACCCACGGAGAGGGTTCAGAAGCGGATTTGCACTAACCTCCGTTAGTATAGGTTTTCTTAGTTTTTTGTCCGTTGCCATAGTGAAGAGTTTGAGTTTTCTGTGGAACAGGGAGTTTCAACATATTCATGAATCTCACAGGTTTCTTTCTCTTTTGAATGACGATGAAGTTTTTTGATAAAATTGTTCAGTTTCTTTTTCAGAATGCTTTTGCCATTCACGCCTTTTATATCTTTTTTAAGAGAGGAGTTCTAGAATTTTCTCGGAGGTACGTTCTTGCCAGGTTGATGGCTTTATTAAGGGTGTGTGTGAAGGGTTAACTGCTTGGAAAACAAGGTCCATTAGATCCGAAATTGCTGAGCTTTTTCCCTGTTCTGATTTGAGAAAAATATTAATATTAAGATGTGTATTTCAGCCAGTCTGTTTGCATATAATCAAGATATTTTTAAATATTTTAGAAATAAAAGTTATTATTGTGGGAGAATGGTCGGAAGATAGTTCCGGAGATGAATGCTCGCGGGAGTGCATGTTCTTCAACCCTTTAACAATTGTAAAATCAATAAAGTCTGAAGTCTTCCGTCTGTCTAATGGCCAATATGTGTGGTTCCCGTTGGATAAAACGTCAAGTCCAAGCGCATTTACCACTGAGTACAGCTTTCTTTCTTCAGGAGATATTAAACGAGGGCCCCAGTGGATATACTTTGCATTAAAATCTTCCGTAGTTATAAATTTAGTACTGAGGGTACTAAAAATTGTTTCTATTGCTCCTCATCAATATTAGACCTGGGTGGACAGTAAATAGCTGACATTGCTGTCCCCTTAATATATTCTTCAAGCAAAAGAGTCGTTATTTGCAAGTGATCGGTGTAGAGCCTTGCATTGTAGACTTTTAGCTAGTATCGACTGTGGCATAAGTTTTTGTTTAATGCTGACGTATACAGAATAGCCTCTATAGATGGCTGAGTAATTTTCACCGCAATTACTGCATTTTTTGACTCTGCAGTTTTTCCTTGGCTTGGTGCAAAATTGAGACTCATGAAGGTCACCGCAGATAACATATACACTGGGAAAGTACAATATTTCTTGGTATGTCCAAACTCCTGGTAATTAGCGCATTGAACTGGACGCTACCGCTTACGGGGCGCTTATACAGTAATTTTCCGGAATAACAAATAGCGTAGACTATAAATATGATATGCTACATTTAAGGCTTTATTCTTATTTCGTATATTGTACACCGATCGCACTTTAACCTCTTTTTAGCGTAGGGCGTCTAGAATATCGTTTGATTCCACATCAGGTTCAATGCCTTTTATTATTACAAGACTGGGGCGGATTCAGAAAAAAATTCCGGGAGGAGGGGGAACTGTATTAAAGAAAGTTATTAATTTTATTATGTAATATTAATTTTATACATTATTTTTAAATTAAAAATGGCATACTTTTTTTTTGTAGCACTTGCTGAGGACTAACATCCGAATTCCGATGTATAAATATAGCTCCTCAGAATGTGAGCTGAGAGGCATTAAGTGAAGGTAGGAAATTAGATTTTAGACACACCCTCGTTTGTCTATGCAATATAAGTGCACATAAATATAAAGCTATCGAGCTGAAACTTAGTACGTAAGGTTTGTTTTAGCAAAGGACTTAAATTTGAAAATGACAGGATTCGGATGAACATCTCTCCCACCTCCCATACAAAAGTGTGATTTAGTTTTCAACCGATCCCGCCTATTTTCAGGCTTCTTCTTTTATTGGCAAATTTAATCAAGTACACTAAGTTTTAGCTTTATAATTTCTTGCTTTCAAGCTTAAAATGCGAAAATATGTATACGATATAATATCCTTTATAAAAGGAAGACTTGATTTTCTATTGATTACGCATATTTCCATACAAATTTATTTCCATATATAAGCGACCTTATCTATTGAGTCGATCGATGTATTTATATTTTCGTGCACAAAGTGTGAAATTATGTATATCGAAGCATACTTTTGTGTGGGGGGTAGGCGTAGAACAGAAAGAAGCGATAGAGTATAAAATATCACTCTACCTCAAACTTCCTAGTACTCGTAACGATTCCAAGAAGATAGGAAAGAGGGTGGGACTGAACTCTGTCCAGGCTCAAGCATCTCCTACCAACAATCTCAATCTTGTTCGTGCAAAGGCTGCACAGTGACAGAGGGAGTGCTCTGTTGTGTCCCTATCCTCTAAACAAGGCTGGCATGTTGGATCGGTGATACCAGCTATAGTGGCCATGTGATGTCCACAAGTGTTGTGTCCTTCAATGACCCAATCAGCATTCTGAGTTCCTTCCTCCTTAATCGTAGGAGAATGTTCGTTCGCTTGCTGTCGGGTTCATTCACAAAGCCTTTGGCAGATCTGCATGTCTCCGAGGTGGACCATCGAGTCTTGTAGATCATGCCCACTGAGCCTTTGATCCATCATTGGATCCATGCAAAGCTCACGCCAAATATAGGTTCAGAGCCCATGGGCGTACCAGCAGAGCCCTCATTGGCCAAACCATCTGCCAATTCATTCCCTTCGACACCGCAGTGTCCCAATAAGATGAAGCATGTTATGATTTGCAACACTGTTCAGCCTCATCTTACATTCATTGATCATCTTCGAAGAGATGGCAGCGCTCGCAATAGCATTGAGTGCTCGTAGTAAACCGTGCGCGCTCCGACTCGCCTCGGTTGGGTTGTGTTTGGCCCTGCAATGGTCAACGCATCAAGTGATTCAACACGCACTCTAACTACCACGAAAAGCATCAGTGATCAGCGACTGGACGAGCTATTGCCCGATTTTGGCAAGTCGAGGATACTGGCCCTGCCACTGACCTCTCAGTGGACCCATGTGAACTCATTTTTATCAACACGGTACATGCACTCATGCTGGCCGCTTTAGCGTACAAATCCCATTCCGTTCAGACGCGCCAGCGTTAGGCGATTCATATCAAGCCGCACGTCGTCAGTTTTCCCACCTTGAGCGAAGGTTAGCTGGCGGCCCTGAGCTTCGCAACAAGTACATTACGTTTATGCAAGAGTACATAGCCCTTGGTCATATGAATGCAGTCGACGATGACTCTTTTGACTCAACGCAATGTTATTACATTCCCCATCATGCGGTAACGGGGAAATTCCGGGTGGTATTCAACGCATCCTGCAAAACAACCACCGGAGTGTCTCTGAATGACATACAATTTCCGAGACCACAGCTTCAAGATAATCTGATAGACATTCTACATAGGTTCCGTCGCTATCAGATCGCGATAACGGCGGACGTCAAAAAAATGTTTCGGCAGGTTGAGATCAACCCACTACATCGCAAATGGCAACGCATCTTGTGGCGGAAATCTCCAATGGAACCACTACGCGTCTTCGAGTTAGCAACAGTTAGGTATGGTATGACCAGTGGTCCATTCAATGCGATCCGTTCATTGCGCCAATGCGCCGTAGATAACTACGAAATTGTTGGCGACGTCAGCCGGGCAGTGGCAGCGAGAAACAGTATCCTCGATGGGTTTTATGTCGACGACTACCTGGATAGTTTCGATTCACCTGAAGAAGGTATTCACCGTGCTCATGATGTCGATGCGATCCTTCGGCAAGGCCAGTTCGTTCTTAGCAAATGGAACTCGAGATGTGCTAGAACACTAGCAGCTATCACCGACGCAGAGGAGTCAACCACTGAAATTGAATTGTGTGACTCTGATGCTACCGTTTTAGGCTTGCATTGGAATCCCCTTCGCGATGAATTATTCTTTAAGGTGAGAATTTCAGATCCTCATACCTCACAAACGAAGCGTAGTGTCTTAAGTGACGTAGCTAAGTTGTACGACCCTATTGGCATGCTGGCGCCAGTTGTTGTCTTGGCGAAAATATTCATTCAAACGCTATGGAAAGCAGACCTCAACTGGGATACTCCGCTACCTACAGAGCTGCGAGATGAGTGGCTTACATTTCACAACGGTCTTCGTGAATTGGCACGCATATCATCATCTGCCTCTGTAATGCTTCAAGGGTTCTGTGACGCCAGTTCTAAGGCCTACGCTGCAGTTATCTACGTAGATACCATTACACCAGGGGGCGATTCTCGAATGACTCTTGTTACCGCAAAAATTAAGGTGGCGCCGGTGAAGGAAACTACCATGCCACGATTGGAGCTTTGTGCTGCTCACTTGCTGGTGGTAACTTTATGCCATGTACGGCAGGCGCTACGCTTAGAGCACGTACCTTATACACTCTGGAGTGATACCACTGTAGTACTGCATTGGATTCGCAAGTCGCCATTGTCGTTAAAACAATTCGTAGCTAATCGTGTTGCATTTATACAAGCCCACACAGATGTCAGAAATTGGCGCCACATTCGCTCTGAATTTAATCCGGCTGATTGTGCGAGTCGGGGTACTATGCCTGCAGCTCTTCAACGTCATCCATTGTGGTGGTCAGATCCACCTTCTTGTCATATACGATATGAAGACGAGGTAACAGTACCAGAGTTGACTGAGGATCAACGCCAGGCTCATACTCTGGAATGCCATAATCAACGTACATTAGTCGCTATTCGCGATGATCATCACCTGCTCATGACGTCAGCATGTGGTCACCGAATACCTCTTATTGAGAAGTTCAGTACACTATCTCGTGTCCTGAATACAACGGCGAGACTGAGACGCTTTCTCCTGTGTTGCAGGGGTCGGAGGGCTAAGATTATCACAGCTGAAGAATATGAATGGGCCCTGCTTGCGACCGTTAAGCAAGTGCAAGGTAAGGAATTTAGAGGAGAAATTAATGCTCTTATATCAAATTCCAGGCTCGACAGTCGAAGTCAGCTCTTATCGCTTAACCCATATGTGAATGGTGAGGGTATACTTCGAGTCGAAGGACGCCTCCAAAATGCAGAAATCACCACTGAGCAACATTACCCAATGATTATTCCTAGGGGTGCCTTCGCGAGCCTACTCATCGCTGATGCCCACCATCGATGTCTTCATGGAGGTATCCAGCAAATGTTGCAATACTTGCGCCGAAGGTTTTCGGTGAACACCGGGCGACTTCTTAATTGGCCGTCCACTGAATTGTCGTCCTGAACCACCACTACCAGATATACCTGACAACTGCTTACTTTACTGGCAACGCTTGCAAAAAATGTTTGAGAACTTTTGGCGTCGTTGGTAGGATGAATATTTGAATTCACTCCAAACTCGCAGTAAGTGGATGAGACCTGAACCGAACCTACAGCGAGATGATGTAGTTCTTATCCGGCATGAGAATTTGCTACCAGCGTGCTGGCGAATAGGTCGGATCACAGACATACACCCTGGTAGCGATGGCCTCGTCCGCTTCCTTACTATTGAATACAATGGAGATCAGTTAACTGCAGACGGCAAGTATGTCAAACGCCAGTGTCAGCGTCCAGTACAAAAGGTGGTAAGGCTCACTGGAATGCAGGATGAATTCTGAACCGCGACGCTTCAGCCGGGCAGGATGTATGAGATTGGATGTGGCGTCATCATTCTCGTGTATCGACTATGCCTATGTAACACTAAAATCACCTCATTGTAGCGTTATACCATTTAATCTACGTATGTCAACGACGTCATCAATTGCATTATGTATTAACATGCATTAGATATAACCAAACATTATGTATATATACATATTTATGTGTACCTATAGAATTTCGTTTACCTAAAATGCACGTACATAGAAAATATCATTATTGGTACAGGCAAGTACCGTTCATTGTAAGCATTGATCGAAGTAAGAATTGAATCAGTAAGAATTGAATCATCGTGTGTGCGACATCATTAGTCGTTTTACTCTTGAACATTTGTAGTTTTTATTTCTTATACAATATGTATTAACCCTTTAAGTCCCTAGATTAAGCATGTAGCATATAAGGTCAGTTAGATTAAGCTTCGCTTGTTTTTCATCGTCATTTATTCTACATTATTCATTTATATATCCTTCTTGCTTACTCTCTCCTTTTATAATATACTTCCCTTTTTCTGTAAATATTCATTTAAAGCTAACGCCATTTTTGAAAGAATAAAGGAGTCTTGATACAGCAATCAAAAAGAGCGGTCGCGTTTTATTGTAATTGATTTCTCGGCTATAATGTTGTATTCATTTGTAGTCTCATTAAATGCTTATGACATATATACATATATACATATTTACACATATTTAGCCTTACCTGTTCTCTTTATCAAAACTCTCTAAATTAACAAAATTGTTACGTTTTTATTTTCTAAACGTTTAATTCTATTTGAATTAATCTTGTTCGATCGCTGGATTCTGTTAATAATAATTGCAACATTTAGTTTGTACAACTACACACAGCAACAATTTATTTTATCAACTCTGTTTATAATCAACTATTTACAATAACACTTTAATGTACTTGCAACTTTTGCCTCTGAAACTGTATCGATGTTTGCGCAATCACGTTCGGGATTAGATTGATTGATTTGTCAACACTGGCTCTATTTATACTTTGTTGACAACACTCCAGAATCTTCCTTTATCATAGTCGAGATACATCTCTTTCTTTCTCGTTGGCGTGTTCTGGTTATGGCCTATTTCTTTTTGTTGACATTCGTTTCGATGCTGCCAGCTGCCAACACTCGTGTCATTCACAATAGTGTCAGTAACAATAGTGATGAGTAACCAACTCGTTACAATATGTATACCTAATTTACAATAATGTAACATATATATTGTAACGAGTATCGATGGTTGGTTACTCATCACTGGAGTAACTGGAGTGCGAACAACCATCGTGAAACATCACATTGGCACCGGTGATTCTAGACCAATTCGTCAAGCACCACGAAGAGTTCCATTAGCCAAAAGAGATGAAGCCATTAAGCTGATTACCGATATGCAGAAACAAGGTGTTATTGAACCATCAGCGAGTCCATGGAGTTCACCAGTTGTGCTGGTAAAGAAGAAGGATGGAAGTATTCGATTCTGTATGGATTACAGAAAGTTAATGATATTACGAAAAAAGACAGCTATCCACTGCCAAGCATCGATGACACTCTGGACACGCTATCTGGTGCGAAGTGGTTCTCTACTCTTGATCTGCAAAGTGGCTACTGGCAAGTGGAACTTGGTAAGGAGGACAAAGAAAAAACAGCTTTCAGTATTGGCGATGGTCTATGGCAATTTACAGTCATGCCATTTGGTTTATGCAATGCGCCAGCTACTTTCGAACGTTTGATGGAGCGTGTACTCAGAGGACTACACTGGAAAACGTGCTTGGTGTACCTCGATGACATTATCGTAATGGGAAAAGATTTTAACGACCACCTGGAAAAGTTGAAAGAAGTATTTGAGTGTATACAATCAGCAGGGCTTAAACTGAATATGAACAAGTGTTCGCTCTTCAGGCGAGAAGTTAAATATCTTGATCATAAAATAACAACAGATGCGAGTGGCTATGGAATAGATGGTGTGCTCTCTCAGATCATAGATGGGCAAGAAAAAGTAATAGCATACTACAGTAAAATCCTGTCGAAGCCAGAAAGAAACTACTGTGTCACTCGAAGAGAGTTGCTCGCAATAAAGTATTTCCATAAATACTTGTACGGTCAGTCATTTCATCTAAGAACTGACCACTCAGCGCTAAGGTGGTTATTACAATTCAAAAACCCAGTAGGACAATTGGCGCGCTGGATTGAAAGGCTGCAGAGTTATGATTTTACTATCGAGCATCGAAAAGGAGGACATCACGGCAACGCGGATGCTCTATCTCGTCGTCCTTGCAAAATGAAATGTAAACATTGTTCTTGAGTGGAAAGCAAGGAGCACAGCGGAACGACCCAGATCTTGTAAAGATTATGGAATACAAGGAGTACGGAGTGCGTCCAGATTGGCAAGAAATGGCTAATGAGAGTCCAATAGCAAAGGCATACTGGGCGCAGTGGCAAGCCTGCACTTACAAGACGTATGTTTATTCCGAGCATGGGAAAGTGAAGATGAAAAAATCACTAATGATCTTCTAGTGGTACCCAAGGGAATAATAAATGAACTGATAGCTGAGTATCACAATGCCTCCAGTGGAGGGCATTTGGGAATCACCAAAAACGTCGAGAAAATAAAGAAACGATTTTATTGGGTTGGATGTCATGACCATGTCGCTGATTGGATTGGGAAGTGTGAGCAATGTGTAATGGCCAAAGGTCCCAATAAGAAAAGTCGAGGTAAGATGCACCAGTACACCGTGGGTGCTCCATTTGAGCGAATTTCTATATACAAAGCTGGACCATTTCCAATAAGCAATGCAGGAAACAAGTATGTTCTGGTGGTTATAGATAACTTCAGTAAATGGCCTGAAGTATACCCCATTCCAAATCAGGAAGCTAGTACAGTTGCGGATGTATTCGTCAACCAATGGATTACTCGTTTTGGTGTACCGATGGAGTTAACACTGAGACCAAGGTCGAAATTTCGAATCAGTTGTATTCGAAGAGGTGTTGGGTATATAAAAATCTCGTACAAGACCTTTGCATCCACAATCTGATGGCATGGTAGAACGATTTAACCGTACCTTGGAGGAATATTTGAGAAAAGTCGTAGATAAATACCAAAGAGACTGGGATGTACATATACCAATGTTCCTCATGGCATATAGATGCGCACAACATGATACGACGGCTACTACACCGGCAATGGCAATTTTTGGAAACGAGTTAAGACTGCCAGCTGATTTACAATTTGGAGTCGTAACACCGATCAACCGAAGGTAACTATACTAGCAAAAAGCGGGAACAGTTGGATGAAGTACATCAGTTCATCAGAGAGCGGTCGGGCCTTCCCCATCGAGGGGAAGTATAAAAACTTGTTCGGGATGAACAAAGTTAAGAGGAGGGCAGTATAACTGCCCTCGTTTTAAGTAATTAATAGTGTGAATGGGAATTTTTTTATTTTTATAGTGTGAATGGTGCGAATATTGGCAGCATCGAAACGAATGTTAACAAAAAGAAATAGGCAATAACCAAAACACGCCAACGAGAAAGAAAGAGATGAATCTGGACTACGATAAAGGAAGAGTCTGGAGTGTTGCCAACAGAGTATAAATAGATCCAGTGTTGACAAATGCAAATCAATCAAATCCAGAACGTGATTGCGCAAACATCGGTACAGTATTAGAGGCAAAATTTGCAAGTACATTAAAAGAGTTATTGCAAATAGTTGATTGTAAAGACAGTTGATTAAATAAATTGTTGCTGTATATAGTTATACAAAATAAGTATTGCAATTATTATTAACAGAATCCAGTGATCGAAAAATGTTAATTCAATTAGAATTAAACGCTCACAAAATAAAATCCTAACAATATTTATAACAACGAGCGAAGTATATTCCGTAGTAAGAGTAATTATGTATTAGATTATATACTTAAATCATGAAACGGAAAAGTTATTGAATTTTGTAAAAATGAATCATTCTAATTGTTGACCACACCCAAGCCACATCATTTCGCTGGTTTAAGGGCACATCACAATGACCTAACTGATCTAATATTTTATCGGTGCAGGGAATGGGAAAAATTTGTTTAATGGTGGCATCATTTAATTTTCTAAAATCGACTACTAGTCTCCATTTTCTCTTACTATTTTCTCCCGCTTTCATGCGCACCAAGATTATTAGAGAATTCCAAGGCGAAGAGCTGGGAATAATTATCTCGTCTTCCAACATTTTGCTTACTTGCTT